>WYDI02021470.1:0-13528 GCA_009867235.2 Psittacus erithacus | reverse complement strand
ACAGCACGTCATGTCCAGTGTATAAACTGGGGGCAGTTACCAGGACGGGCTAGATCACTGCTCTGTCAGGCTGGGTACCAGTCGGTGGTGAGCGGTTGTATTCTCTTCCCTTGTTATTTCCCTTGTCATTATTGTTATTGGTGGTAGCAGCTGTGGTTTGTGTTATACCTTAGTTACTGGCCTGTTCTTATCTCAACCCTTGGGAGTTACATTCTTTCGATTCTCCTCCCCATCCCTCCAGGAGCTGAGGAAGGAAGCAGGGGGTGTGGGTGAGCGAGGGCTGTGTGGCTGATTTGCTGACTGGGTTTAAACCACTGCATTGATGCTTTTGATAATCTGTACATCACAGAATCTGAGGTTATACAAGCTGGCTGCACAGAGTTGCTTCTGTCTGTTAAAACAAAGTTGTAAAGTGACAAAAAGTTCCATAAAATGACAAGTGTTGTCTTCTTGCCCTTACATCATGCCTGTGGAATATAGCTCAGTTACCGTAACAGCAATAGCGTTGTTTTATTCTGGACCTATCTTCTTCCCTTAAACCCAACCTTGTTTCATAGTCAGCACATTATATCTAACCTGATTCAGACTGACTGCTCATGGAGTGGAAGTGTTTCTTCCGAAAAGTGCTACTTATATAAGTAAAAATCTTACTAAAGTTAATAAGTACTTTCTGTGAATTAGGTCAAGTATTGAGTTAATTACAGAGGTTGCTTAAGACTTTAAGTTTGTAGTTTGCTTTACTACCTATATGTTGTTTTGCAAAATTCTTGGTTAATATAAGTTCCTTGGAAAACTAGTGTTATGCAAGTGTTGCGAGTTTTTAGAAATAGTTTCTAGTGGGAGCTTATAAATAAAAGAATGGAAGTCTTCACTCTTTAAAGTATAAAGGAAATTCTTATGAATATATAACTGGCAAGAAATAGCACATAGTTTTTTTTCTCCAAGAGAAGCATAAAAAAAGATGTCTGGTGTCAAGATGATGGACTGTTCAGTTGCTTGCTCCTGTTTGATCAGAATAATGCGTATGAGTATTAGAATACAATTAACTTTTTTTGATGCTGTGTTATATGAGTGCAGCTGCTTAGGTGTTTTGTGATTTATTTTTTTTTCTTTAAAAAACACCTAACTTCAGATCTTAGAGTTACCTAGCATGTGCTGTTGGCCACATTTAATTATCTGTTACTATACAATTAAAGGATTTTCAAAAGAGGAGTATATTGCCTTTGCTTTTAAAACTGTTAATCTAACTGTAATTCCAGTTACTTATACTGGAGTATAACTTTTCTTAAAATGACCATGGGTACTAGCATCTGAAAACTTCATTGCATTCTTTTGTGGTGTGACAAAAAGACAAAAAAAAAAGCCACAAAGAGTTGGTAAGGGAATTGTATTTCCTTTGTAACTAAAATGATCAGAATTAAAGATCTATGTATGGTTCATTTATTTGTTTTTCCTGATTTAAGCTTACTGTTTATGTTACTGAACTGCTGCTGAAAGGGAAGAGACAGGTAATTCAGAGCATTTCTTTTCAGGCCACAAAGATTCTCTCGCATTAGCTTTTTCTAAGTGTGTTCTCGTATTTGGACAAAGAACATGGGCAAAAATGTCAAGAGGTGCCACCTCTTGTCCTCCAGTGTTGAGTATAGCTGCTTCTAGTGGTTTTGCTACTTGGCTAGCAATGGTTACTTTCACTGGTCACAAGAAGAGTGCACCCAAGGCTATTGTCTTCTTTAGGACTCACAGAAGACTGCATACCCACATCTAAGAGCACTGCAGATTTTAAGAACAACAGCAAAAAAGAAGCAGCAGAAATGTATTCATCTGTACATTTATGTATGTGAACTATAATTTGTAAAAGTAGAATTGCACCGTAGCTTTTCCCATCAAAAATCTATATCTAACACTAATGTTATTTAAATTTGATTTATGACATATCTTCATTTACAGTCATTTTGTTCAAATTTCTGAAAAGTTAAAGATGCCTTTTGAGTTTAAACAGCTATTTTGACTCTGTTTCGAAAAGCTCTCTGAAATTCGTTCTTGGAAAATGGTGTTTAACCCAGACTCCTACACATCCAAAGAGTGTACTTTATTTGTGTTTAAATGTTCTGTCATCTTTTTGAGAGGTGAACATGGTGTTTTGAATCTTCACATTGTCATTAGAATTCTTCCAAAGAAATTGAAAAAAGAAAGTGGACAATTTATAATCTCATACATAAATGTTGCTGTCTTTCAGATGGCAATGTAATCTGGAAGAAATTAGATGTCATTTATATATTTAAAATGTGTTTTGTTAAGTGACATTTAATAATAATTCTCAAAATGGGCAAAACAAGTTTTCAGTAGAATTTAAAAAGGAAATTCCAACATGGCCTATTCAGTTTCTGTCACTTTTGTATCTATCTTAAAGTCTGTTTCATGCATTGTTTCTTGTTAATGGGCCACGTATAGAGTACATGTGTTAAGCTTGCGGTATACCTACACAGAAGGTAGTAAAAAAAAACCACCACCGCAGTATCTGCTATATTGTACTGCTGAAAAACAGTAGCATAACTGACGAGAAAGCATTGTTCATTGCTCCTGTTCTAAATCATTCATTTTGAGATTTTTAAAGAGTAATTTCTGTGCTTATTTGCTTACTATGACAAGCATAAACTATTTACAGGTTTTACTTTTATTATTAACACCACCCTTCCAAACACTGGCAGAGCACAGGCTTCATACTGTATCATCTGCTTGCACAGTTCACACACAGTTGACACACATATGTGCAGTTCATATGACTAAGATGAAAGGTGCTGTGAAACTCAGTGGGGAAACATTGTAAATATTAAAAGCATGTGTATACTGAACTAGATAGGAATCCTCCAGATAACTCATTTAAAGGAACTAAGCCATGGTAAAAAGTCTTTCCTTGCTCAACTACATCATCTTCAGTACAAAATCTATTCTAATCCTTTTTGTTATAAACACTGCAATTGCTTTATTCTAATGAAGCAACAGCTGGGTTACATACCAGCCTTTGAATCTGTGATGATTTTTTTAGACAAATCAAACAGTGATTAAATCACTGGTAACACTCCCACACCCCTCAAACTACTGATATAAATGCAAACTTATTGTGTCTTTTAAGAATTTAATTTTTCATTCTCTTGGTTAATCTTGTATAAAAAAATGTAATGATATTCTTAATTGACTTAATTGGTGTGGCTTCAAAGTAGTGAAGAGACTGTAGAGGCAGAACAATAGAAAATACTATAAATGTCTAAAGATTTGTCACAACACTTAGAGCACTCCAAATGACCTCATCTTTCTTTGTCACTGAGATGATGGAATTAATATGCAAATCACATTAAATCAAAATGCCTTCATGCATGTTTCTCAAAAGTCAAAGAAAGATTTCTGATTCAGTTAAATACCAGTGCCTCTTTCTTGTGTAGGTCAGATATTGAGCTGCTCTGACCTCTGACTGAACACTGGCTCCGTCTGAGTTTAGAAAATGTCACTCTTGGGGAACCATTTGACCATAAAAAAGAAAGCAAAGCAGACAACTGAAGAAGGAAGGTTTTTCGATTGTGATGCTCTGCTGCTGAGGCATGTCTTTGGAGAGGAATAATTTGTGTGGATGTATATGGTTTTCTAGAGCGTTCCATTGTGCCAGGGAAAGGAAGAAGAAATGAGAAGGGCTGGACATCAGGGTTTGTCTGTTGTGAATCCCTCTTCTGGGTCTTCAGCACTTTTTTTTTTTTTTTAAATCCTGTGTCACCAACAAACCTGTGAGAGAAGCAAAGTAACCATTTATAAAAATCATAAACAGTTTTGCATGTGGTGTGTCCTTCTCCTCTAAGACAATACCTTTTCTTCTCCTTTGGTGGTTTTAGATGGATTAACAGTAACGTAATAACATTATGGCAAAGGGCCTAGAGCACAAGTCTAAGCAGCTGAGGGAACTGTGGTTGTTTAATCTGGAGAAGAGAAGGCTTGGGAGAACATTATGACTATCTACAAGTACTTGAAAGGAGGATGGAGCCAGGAGGTGGCTGGTGTCTCAAGTTAGATGTGATAGGACAAGGTGAAATGGCCTCAAGCTGCACCAGGAGAGGTTTAGTCTGGATATTAGGAACAATTTCTTCGTTGAAGGGGTGATCAGGCATTGGAATAGGCTGCCCAGGGCAGTGGTGGAATTACCGTCCCTGTAAATGTTCAGAAACCATGTAGAGGAGGCCCTCAGTGACGTGGTTTAAGTGGTAGACTTGGCAGTCCTGGGGGAACAGTTGGTCTTTTCCAACCTGATTCTATGATGAAGTAATTTCAAGACCACTGAGGTGCCCCTGGACTGGTACTATTTTCATTTTAAAGAAGCACAGCTTTTTTACTTCAAGGCACTGCAAATTGGCAGCATTATCTACCTCCTATGGCTAGGATCATCTGTGAGCTGCTGGCACCTGGATCACCTCCTCCTACCTTCTCCTGGGCTGGCCCAGGTGTTCGCAGTGTGGTTCCTCACACCTTTTATCCTTATTCTGCTTTGGTCTTGTGGCATTTTTTGTGCCCTTTCTGAACTACCCTTTTTCTCAGGTGCCCCCCCATGGCAGCAGGGCTCAGCCATGCCCTGTGGTCTTGCTGCTGGAGTCGGCTGGAGCTGGCTGTGTCCGGCATGAGGCAGCCCCTGACTCCCCTCACAAAGGCCACCCTGCAGCACCCACTGCTGGCACACAAAGCAGAGGCCGTCTTGCAGCAGCTAAAGCATCGGCTTGTATTGTATTCCATGATTCCTTTCAAGAAACAAGCACTGAAAAAGGAATCAGCCATTTCAGTCATGGAAACAAATGACAGACTGGAATGATGGTATTGCCTGCGAAAGGTGAGGTATCCATACTCTCCAGTTGCTCACCCATGCTCCTGTGAAAGATGTAAAAACAAAAGGCATAGTGTTTCTACTGCTTAACATTGTGCAATGGCATTATGAATTATTCCTGTTGACCAAAACCTTGGAAAGGTTGGAAAGCACTTGTGTGCTGCAGTACATGTGTCGTTTCTTTACACTGACATTACTGGTGCCTATAACTGGAGTTTCACAATCCTCCCCTCCTTCAGGACCATTACTGGCTTATCATTTCTTTTTTTCATATTCTGAAGTTTTTCCTAACTTTTTGTACTTAGACTTGTAGAAACAAACATGAAATCTTTTAAGGATTCTGCCTTTGCTCTCTTATTTATATACATCTTGAGATGTTTGAAAGGGAGGGCTTTGTCTTTCTACTAATAAGTCACAAAACCCCCCAGATATGTGATTTTAATTCAGCAAGAATTCCTACCATGTTGATAGCTTAGCAAAGAACTAAATGTACTGATATTCCTATTGTATTGCTTCTTGGTGTTTAAAAATACAGGAAATTCTGTGCATGGTGGTAGACTACAGTAATATTAAGTATATGAGAAGAAAATCTCAGAAGTCAAGCTACTGATAAGTTGCCCACACAGTTTGAATATATGCATCATTACAGGGCCTGCTTTTACAAGCTCACATATGCTTTTTCTCCCAGCAACCTGGCTTAACCAGAGCATAGTACATGAAAACCATGTGGAGTAATTCAAGGTCTTTCATGCATAGATTTAGGATTTAGTCAGGATGTATAAAGTGGCTCCAAAAAGAAATACATTCATATGCCATCTTTAAAACAGGTATGTTCTTTTGCTTTAACTAATACTGCAGTAAAACAGTTATCTTTGGATTTTGGAAATACTGTGTTCTTGGACAGAAGCTAAGCAGTAGCTATCTTCCTGTTTCAGTTCTTACAAGCAATCTGGGTTTAAAAGCATTGCTGTATTTCAGTTATTACAGTTAGTATTATAATGGATATTATAAAATACCTTATTTCTTGATGCTGTATATAACCATGTGTACACAACGTATGTAACCAAACCCTGGCTGTGGTGAATAAACTGTGCCTGTATAGATCTGAATGTGTATGTAAATGAGAACAGTCAATTTTCAAATGTAATTGTAAGACTAGACAGATGACAGGGTATTGCCACTAGCTTACACTTAAAGTCTTTTTATCACTTTGTGCCTTGGACTAAACTACTATTTAGTTCAGTCTTTTTTGCATAGAAAATGCAAGCGTACTAGTAAAATGCTTGCCACTGTGTAAATGTAGTGGCTGTGGGAATTCCAAGAAGTGGTTGTATTAGTATGTTTCTATTTTCATAGCTGTAGCAAGATGTTCTCTATTACCATCTGTTCTTTTGAGAGCTTGACATTGAAATATGTACCATACATCAAATTACAAATGACACTGTGCTTTGGATTTTGTTCAGTATATTATGAAAGGACTGATAACTTAGATATAGCCCTCTCTCACCGAATCTGCTTCTACTTTTGAGATTTTTCCTGGGGATAGTAAATTGAAGATTAAAACTGATAATCTTATGATAGAAGAAAAAATGCATTCTGAGTGTTTTAAGTGAGTTAGAGATACAGACACAGTGAAAAACCATTAAAATTCAGAATTAGAAAAAAACAAAAGTGAAATAATATCTCTAGTCTATTTCTGTTGTTGGATCCTCCTGTTATCATCAAATAACTACCTTGGATAAAGCCAGTAGTTCAAATGGATTTCTAGTACTCTGTGCGATGTCTATTGAGGACACAATTTTGAATAGGAATGTGTGGTTTTGCTGTATCATTTTCTCCTGACCAAAATCACTGACAGCCTTCTGCCCCTACAATAGCACGTGCATCCTCGAAGTGATTGATTTGGCACATATAAGGATGTGAAAATTACTGGCAGTATAGAAAAGATGGCATGAGGAAAAAAGGGATCTGGTTTTGGAAAGCTTCTAAATAGGTAAAATAATGGAAGAATAGAAATGGTGTCCATCAGTGGTAGCTCTACTGTGTAGCTGATTCTTTATACACTGAAAGTTTTTACCTGTTAATTTAGCTACCTGCTAAATCAGCTTCCTGATAGATGATTTTTCATGGTTTGGAAATCTTGGAATGAAGTCAGAAGCGAAATACCATTTTTCCATTGATATCAGTGGTACCTACAGCCACAAGGTTGACAGCCTTATTATTCTTTTAAAGCTCTAGAGTACCTATAGTCACCTTGTGAGACGCTGGGAGGAAGGTGAGGTGTCCTGGGTCCATCTCTCTGGCAGTGGAAGAGGTAGCATTCAGGTTCCTTAAAATTTGGATGGTGCTTGCTTGGAGAAGTTAGTAAAGAGAATTTTTAATAGGTTTTCTCATGCAGAATTGTTAAGAGGTTGTTGTCCTGCTGCAGTATTTCACTTCTTTTCTAAAGACACTGTTGCTGCAAAAAAACCCCAAAAAACCAACATTGCAAATTATCATTGGCAGGGTAAGGTGATTGCAACTGGTTGAAGTTCAGAATTTCCTAATGCAGTTTTGCTATTGCAAACCACAAGTAAACTTGTAATAAAATACTCTTCTCTCCCATCTCTAATTCTGAACTAAATTAAGGGAAACATACATTGTGAGTTTGTAAAGTATAGAAGGCTGGATGTGGTTTTCGGCAGCCTGATCTAGTTGCGCATTGCAGGGGGGTTGGACTAGATGATCTTTGAAGGTCCCTTCCAACTCAAGCTATTCTATGATTCTGCTTTTAATGCAGTAAAATTGAAAATTTTTAAAAGCAAAATTGAAGCTGAATTTTTAAAACAAGAACCCTTTTTCAATGGAAGGAACAAGAAATGGGAGAGCAGGTTCTCAGCTCTACGTAAGCTGAGAACTACTAGCCCCTGGTTCACAGTTAAAATTTTCATTGAGATCCAAGCTTATGAAAGCTGACTGCCTGGTAGCTGTATTCTGAACTTAAGAATGGGTTCCTTTGAGATTATATGTCATCATGCATATTTATCTTACACTAGAAAAATATTAAGTAGTAAAATTTCTTAAATATCTTTGTGAGTTTTTACTCACATATTTTAAAATACCATATGTATTTACTGGTTTATTCTTTTGGTATGATCATATTAAAAGAAATGATCTTTTTGTATTTGAGCACAAACTATCTGAAAATGAGTTTATATTTGCAGGTTTTGTGAAATGCGCAAAATACATGATTTTTGTCCAGCTGTAACAACTTGCCATTTCCTCTCCCTTTCCTTTCAGCTTCTTTTTCTTTTAAAGATAGTTTTTTTAATAAGTTTGGTAGAAAAGCTGGTGGCAGTTGTGGAAGAAGTGAGTAGCAACAATATCTTCAAGTATTTACAAAGAAGCCTGAATTAAAAGAAAGAAAATGGAAAACTTCTAGCTTGAGGCCTGAACTGTGATGATGGTTTCCTGAGAGGATTCATCACTAGTACTACTTAATGTAGTCCCTGTCCCTGCGATTTGTCCTTCCAGGCATGTCAGTACAGTTCTCTCTGAGGCTGTGCTGAAGTCTAGCTTCACAACCACCATAGTCTGGACACACCTCTCAGGCACTGTTTTACAAAGTTCTTTGTATTTAGGGGAGAGAAAGCCCTACGCTAACTAACATGCATACAAAACAAACCAAACCAAAAAAGTCGCTAGAAGTTTTTTATGCTATTTTAATTAGGATTCCCCCCCCCCCCTTATTCAGAAGTGGCTCATGCTGCACAGTGAGACTCTGCAGTGTTCATTAGCTGGCTTATTATCTGTCACTAACAGCTTTTTTTTCCAGACATTTAAGTAAAAGTGAAAAATCAGTCCGTGTAACTACAAAATCATAAATAATTGAGCTGGAATAGAGCTTGGCCATGTGTCTACCTGTGGATAACTAGATAACTGAATCCCAAGGCACTGCTTGGAAGATATGTGTGTGTAGTTCACAAACAAATTGTTGTATTTGATTTGAGGATATCAGTTATAGACTATACTGAGCAATGAATGACATGGCAGACACTTGTTTTGTGAGAGCTTGGCAGTGTCATGGACTGAATTCTGAATGCAGAGCTGAGTTATGTTTGTCATTAGCTCAAAAGCACTGGGATCTTAGATGGGTTCAGGGATGTATACCAGCAGCTACAAGGCAGATACGGTAATGTGAGATGGGAGCTAGAGTAGCTTATATCTGAGATGGAAAAGCAGAGAGGGACAGAGCGAAAAAAGCTGCTGAAGTTGGTGCTTAGAGGGATAGTGGCACTCTTTTGAATAGTCACTATTGAGAATACTGGATATAAATGGTATTAGAGTTGTATTGCATTGGGCAAGACCAGAAATTCCGTATATATCTAATAAACCATAGCTGTGAAATACAAAATCAAAAACGTGCAGGAAATGCGAGATATTATGTTAGGAATTGATCATCTCATTTAACTTCCTAACTGAGCAATCATTCCTGTATTGCTATCGCTCTTCTGTAATTGATTGGTTCATTTGCACTTAATTGATATTAAAATAGTTGTTTATGAACCCAAATGAAATTCAAAAAGAAATTTGCATACCATTGGGTGAGAGGCTTTGTTGCCACATTTCCAAGTATGAAAGAATTTGTGAATTTTATGCCATGGGAATAATTCTTTATTATGACTGAAATAAAAATGAATTCTACAGTAATGTGCCACAGTATAAACAAACCATTTCTTAGTGAGTTTTATTTTATTCTCTACACTGTTTTTTAACAACATCAGTTGGTCATGTACCTTACCTAAAGTGCTGAAAGCTGAGCCTCAAAATAAGAGCTGTAGGCTTTCTAGCTGATAACCTACAGGCATAATATACATGGAGAAAGCAATTATTGCAGTATATGCAGAAAAATTCTGAAGTTAAATTTGGAGATTGAAATGGTAGAGGAATTCAGCAGCAGTTACTCAAGGAGGTACGGAGGGGTTTCACTATGTTGCAGCTTTAAACAACAGTAAAGGAAGTCTCAGTGAACAGAAAGTAATAAAGTACATATAATATTGGTGGAGTTCATAGAAAGCTTCCTTTTGTAGTTTTCAGGCAAACTACTTAAGGGCATATTTTTGTCCTTCAGATAGTGTTTTTCAAATAGATTTTAACATGGAACATCATGTTGATGTCAGAGTTGATATAAACAAGCATACAAAAAAATGAAATGAGAAATAGGCAAATGAAAAATAAGCGAAGGAGAATGCCATCAGTTCTGGGATTGGCTTCAAAAGGAACAGAAATATAAAGCAGACTAAATCTTTCAAACTAGGCTTTGATGTATAATAATAATGCTCAGCTGCCACCTAGAAAATAATTTCCCTTTAATGAGAAATTCCTTCGTATGCTATTTTTTTCACATGGTCTGCTGCCATAAGCTGGTCTTCAGCTTGATATGGAACAGGAATGGAATGACAGCCATGGGCAGCTGAACTTCTTATTACACTATGAGCATCTTATTTGCATTACAGCTGAAATCATCTTCATTAGCCCTGAAAAGAGATTGTAATGGCTCAATCACAGCAACGCTGCAACCAGAATTCACTAATAAATGCAATGTATTTTCATAACTGTGCCCATAAATCCATTATCCTACTTGTGATTAAACTACTGAACATTTGATTGCCTGGAGTGATTTGTTCCGGAAAATTGGGATGGCAGCTAGAATCAATTCCAAAATTGAGTAGTTTTCTTTTTCTTTTTTTTTTTAATATGACATTTCTGTGTATGTCTTGTGGAAGGATCATTAAATTAAAAAAAGTCTTTTTGTCACTTGAGCTGCAGAGGCTAACATTGAATATACCTCTTGTCCAGTTAGGCGTGGAAGAATGATAAAAAACATAAATAGCAATGATATTTTCTATATTTTATTTTATTCTGTATCTTTTAGTTTATAGCATAACTTTTAGAATGTAAATTGATTGTCTTTGTCTTTGCAGTCCATGTGTCCTAGGCCCAACAATTAGAGTTTGCTTCAACATACAGTGTAAGATAATGGACACATGTATTGACACCACAACAAGAGTAAGATGGTTGACTTGCTTACAGTCTATCCTTGTGAAGTTAGGATTAAATTTATTGGGGGAGTGGGGTGTATTTATTGCTTATAAGAATATTATATTGCTATAATATCTATTGCTATAATAATTGCTATAATAATATTTATTATTTTTTGGTTTTTTTGTATTATTTTTGTGACCTTGGTAAAGGTCATGAAATACCATTAATAGCACAGATATATTGTCCTTTGTAGGTGAATGTAGTTGTGCCCGCACTGCCTGGGAGCTGCGCACAGAGCACAGACGTAATCATGTGTTGAAAAAGCTGTCAGTTTGGGTCTGTCATTTAGTTGTCTTCATTCTCATGTGACTACCTGGCTTCTTGTTAGTGCAGAGCACAGGCAGGGCCTGCTTGTATTTGTATGTGTAAGTTTCCATACGTACATCCTCTCTCTTGAGTGGCCTATATGTAAAATCAATGTCATTTCTTCATAAAAGGTTACAGTGAGGGAAAAGAAAGTCCATGTTATGAGGTGGTCAGGAATTCTTATGTTTGCCCTGCAGAGAAAGAGATTATGAGAGTTAAATAATATTGCTAAAGTGTATGTTAGGCCCAAGAACTATAGCAGATAGTATCTTTACTAATAGATTATGCTGCTTCTCAGAGTTGTCCCTTTCGTACATTGTCCCCTCACTTTTTAAGTGTGAACTTTGATTCAAAGAAGCTGATGGGGAAGGAATTTTTTTTCTTTTCTTGGGGAAACTATTTTTCTCAGGAAAAATGTTCAAACTGGTCAGTTTTAGATCAGTACAAAGTCAGCAGTAAAAAATAAATGCATCAGTGCACTGATGGAGTCCATTGTATAGCTACGACATCAATGCATGGAATAAAATAGCAGCCTGAACAGATCTTTTGAGATAGCATCTGGCTGGTTTTTATCATTCAATCAGATTGCCCTTTTATGCTACTCTTTTATTTTCTCCCTTTTTTTTTTAAGTTTCATCATTATACTTGAATTTTGAGACTACATAGATGTGTTTTTATAGTTTACATACGGGGTCATATTGGCTTTGGTTTCTTGCTGCTTATTTGGGTTAAAAAAATCATTAAAAATTCCACCAGAAAGACCATCTATTTTAGTCAAAATATTTTAAAATACTCATTAGATGAGTATTGTTAAAAAGTCAGTGCAGTGTCCTAAAAGCTATATACCTTATGTTTGTATATGAAGTATTTTCTTGATGATTACGGTAACAATCTGAATAAATATTCCATTCTGTACATGAAAATATAACCAAAAGAATTCATTAGTTGCTGAAAAGTGAAAAGTTTTCACCTCGTCGTTGCTTGAAAGCCTTCATTTTGTCAGTAGTGAAACCAGCTAGTTAAGTGTAATTACCTTGGGTTATCTCAGGGAGACCTTGGAAGATGAAGAAACTCATTGTTCTGCATTATTTTGAGTCCAACTTTCATAAAAGCTATTATCCAGAGAAAAATAAACTTCTATTCAGGCATTTTTAATCCCTGAGCTCTCATTTTATTGCCATTCCTCAATGTGTACAGATACTTCATTCAGAAGTACTTGCTAATAAGAAGGGGTACTGTATGTGATGCTTAAAAAAGTGTCATTCAGCTTCTTGAGTTACCAGAAAAGGTTGAATGGCAAATCTAGTTGTATATAATATCTTTCTGCTTTTCTATAAAATATAATAAGGCAGTTGCAATTTTGGACTGAACGATTTTGTCATTTTGTAGGGGGAAAAATATTGAGGCAGTAAAATAAAATTTTTGCAGTTATCATTCAATCCTAGGCTACTTACATATCTTCATGCTGATGCATCAGGTAAACATGGGATTACTGTGAAGTAGTAGCCTAGTGATATGTCTGGTGAAATCACAGAACATTAGAGGCAGGAAGAGACCTCTGGAGATAAACTTGTTCAACCACACTGCTTTAGAGCAGGGAAGAAATAGGCTTAACTAGATGGCTGTGTGGTTTCTGCGTTGCTGGCTGGGCTTAAACCATGACACTAGAGCAGTTTGCTCAGGATTGTGTGCAGTCAGATTTTGAGTATCTCTAAGGCTGGAGACTTTACAAGCTCCCTGAGCAACCTGTTTCAGCGTTCTGTTCCCCTTACATTGAAAAATAAAGTCTTTTTTTTTTCTAGGATTCCTTTCTTGTAATGACTGAGGCAAAGAAAGTATTGAATACCTCAGATTCTTCCATGGCCTTTGCCACCAAGTCCCTTGCTCCAGCAGCAGGATGCTTACATTTTTTCTTGTCTTCCTTTTGTTGCTGGTACACCTGTAGAAACTATTTTTGACAAGGCTGCCCCAAACCAGTTTTTTTCTTGAGAGGACATGAAGTTCAACAGGGCACCTTCCCTTCTCAGCTTGTCAGTCATCTCTGTCAGGAAGATGTTGGAGCCCAGCATCATGGACCAGATGAATTCAGCAGCTTTATAGGGATTAGTCCATGGACTAAGGAATGATATCTCTCTCTTTGTATGTGTGTATATGTGTGTATATATATATACACATGTATGAGGCAAGAGTGATGGTATATTGAAAAATGTGGGATCTGAGCATGATGTGAATGGTACGGAATAAGGGGTGGATACTGTCCTGGGTTCAGCAGTAGCAGTC
>WYDI02021468.1:0-17443 GCA_009867235.2 Psittacus erithacus | reverse complement strand
TGGTGTGGTCAGAGCATTTGCCAGTGAAGACTGAGGCAAAGAAGTCATTGAGAACCTCAGCCTTCTCCAAA
The DNA here is from genome assembly GCA_009867235.2 of Psittacus erithacus. NCBI lineage: Eukaryota > Metazoa > Chordata > Aves > Psittaciformes > Psittacidae > Psittacus > Psittacus erithacus. Next base: position 17,372 of record WYDI02021468.1, on the reverse strand, counting down.
TCCAGGATAGCCAGTTCTCCTGGTAGCTTCCAGAGGGGACCTATGTTGTTCCTAGTCTTTTATTTACAATGTGATTGTAGAATCCCTTCCTGTTATCTTTCACATCCCTAGCCAAGTTTAATTCTAACTGGGTCTCAGCTTTCCTAACCTGGTCCCTAGCTTCCCAGAAAACATCCCTATATTGTTCCCAGGCTGCCTGTCCTTGTTTCCACCTTTTATAAGGCTCTTTTTTCTTTCAAATTTTCTTCAGCAGCTCCTTATCCATCCAAGGAGGTCTCCTGTCCCTCCTGCTGCACTTCCTTCTGGTAGGAATGCAACACTCCTGAGCCTGTAGCATGTGATTCTTGAATATCAACCAACAGCCTTGGGCCCCCCTGCCCTCTAGGGCTATATCCCATGGAATCTTACTAAGCAGGTTACTAAGCATATTGTTTAATGGTGTTTAGCAGCAAGTAAGAAACTAGCCTGTGACAGCTTTTCAAGCTACCTAACATTTGTTTTGTTCCATTAGCCTACTGAGGTTCTTTAAACAAGGGAAGGAAAAAGATGCCTGCAGATATTAGATTACCTAGTTCAGGATTTTATGCATTATGTCTTTGCATTATACGTACATATATTCATAAATTCATATATATATCTACACAGACACCAAAAAACTATGTATATTATCAAGCTCTGACACAGAATAAGAGAAAACCTGCTTGACATATTTCACTAAAACCAAACTAATTCTACATGTACCTGTGACAGTTAATTTAGAAATAGCACAGCTGTGCCACTGCAACCAGTGGACATATACCCAGCAACAGCACCAGCAATTCTGCCAACAAATACATAGCCATTATTTTATATTCTCTCTTATTGACTGTGAGATGTTATATAGTCAAGGGGCAAAAGCAATCTAAAATGAAATGCCAAAGCAGCATCTTCTTTGACAAAAAATGTCGTGGAGGTGATCAAGCAGTAACAAAAGAAAAACAAATATCAGAAATTTTATTCAGGGGTGCTGATTCAAGAGAACTTTGTTATTCAGGTCACAGCTGTCAGAAGTCATTCAACTGCTCAGTGTAGATGTGTGAATTCAAAGGCAGTGCCATACATAGCAGGTCAGCTCTCACAAGCTGCATGTCCCTGCTATGGTAGATTTGCCTAGTTTCATGACTTCCTTAAGAGCTTTTTCATTGTCTTCCACTGATGCTCTGCAGGGGCTGATCTTCACAGGGGAAGATAGTTCCCAGCCTTAGAGTCTATACTGGTAGTCTTGAGGGCTAAGAGCCCTACCTCTGAGAAGACCAAACTAGCTTAATTTGTTTTCACTCACCTTCCCTCACCTATGGCCAAAAGTGCCTTAAATTTCTACCCTAAATTCCCCAGAGATCTCCAGCACTATTCTGAGACTGGCAAACAGCCCCCGCAATACAGTAGGGTATTCAGGTGGAGAGGGCAAATACACACAGACACAGGTAAAAAGCATTCTGTAAGGCTCTCTGGCACCCAGACAATATGAAACCCTAGACTCCACAATCAGGCTCAGTTTTCTCATCCCTTAATTTCTGGCATGACCTTTGACAATAACTTTTTAAGAGAGTTTTGTGTTTCATTGGTCATTCCTCTCTAGGTGTGTAGTTGAATTCAGAGCATGGTGCTGAAGTGATAATCTTCATTGAACTTGTCCCATTAGAAATTCTGCTGTAATTCAGATGCAGGCCTGACACTGGGAAACATTTCTTTACAGAAAGGTTGGTCAAACACTGGAACAGGCTTGAGTGGTGGTCAATGCCCCATGCCTGACAGTGTTTAAAAGGCATTTGGACCATGCCTTGGATAACATGCTTTAACTTTCAGTTAGCCCTGAAAAGGTCGGACAGTTGGATTACATGATTATTGTAGGTCTCTTCCAAACAAATTATTCTAGTTTAGTCTAGCCTAGTCCATTCTATCTTCTGTACGTTGCGATAATGAAGTTGTCTGTACTGTAATTTGTCACAGATAGTCCTCAGTTTCTGGAGACTTTGACTTAGCTAGTTTGTGAAAAAACACAAACACAAACACCATGATTTTCAATGCAAACAATTCCCCATGTACGCATAATATTAAGAGTCTGAGAAGAGGCACACTTTTGTATGAAGACTGAGAATGCTAGGAAAACCTGTAATCAGCATTTACATTTGTTTTCATTTTAAACTCAAGATGCTGCAACTGAGCTTATTTTGATTTATAATTTTTTGAAACATAACAGTATAACAGGGTTTATAGTTAGAGTCTACTCAAAGTATCTCAAACTATAAGTTTTGTTACTTCTTCCTAGTCAATCTGAGAAGACAGTATAGAATAAGTTCCATCAGCACTTGCATACTGATTACATTGCTTTGCAGCAGTGAAACATATCAATATCTCACAAAATAAACACTATGTTTCAATTCTCAGGTTTCATCAATACAGTCTAATGGACAGAGGCACAAAAGTGATAATGAGAAATTATTTGAAAAATATAGTACACTGTTGTGTCAAATGTATTAACACAGAAGTCCCAGCAACTGGTATTCGGCAAAGTACTACAAAATATTTGGGGACCTTTCACATTCCTGGAGTCACACAAAACAATTTTAAAATGCTAGAGTTTCATACTTTAAGTCAACACTTAAAAAAAAAAAAAAAGATTATATTTTTAGCGTGAAATCGACAAAGGCAGTAATTGAAAATATTCTAGAAAATCTTGAGACTATCAATAGTTTTCTGTAGGACAAATATTGATTTAATCAGAAGATAAATATGAATCCATTTCAAGAATTCTGTAGAGTTCATTCATGCTGGAAATTAGTACATTGATCATGTCCTGAGATTTTCTATCCATTTTGTCCTTTCTACAAATACTTGCTGAAAGAATTCCTGAATTTTGAAGAAAGGAAATTTTTTTTCTACAGCAATTCGGTATTTTCTAGTGATACCTCACAAAGTTCAGAACAGCCTCCAGGGCACCTAGAAACATAAGGCTGTGTCTGTACAATTACATATGCAAACACATATGTTCATATGTGCACTTATGTGTAGTATAATTTTTAAAAAAACAGAATTGCAATAGAGCTCTAAACAAATAAGTGAAAAAAATTGCTTTTGGTATATTTAATAAAAGCTACTCTGCAAACAAAACATGGTTGATTGATTTTTCTTTCAGTTCTTTGCTTGCAGCAGCATAAGAATAAAGTACAAGACTGAGCACAGATACCACAGAAATGCTGACAGGCAATTAGCTAGCTGCAGAATCACAGATGCCCCTAAAGTACTGATTAGGTGGTTGCTTCCCCCCCCAAAAAAAAATTACACCTAAAATAGCTGCATGAAACTTCAAGTCACTAGTAAAAAGCCATGTCTACAACATGACAGTGCAAAGGCATCAAAGAAAGAGATGAAGAGTAACACTCGGTAAGGAAAGATCTGAATTTTTGTACCAAGTTTCTAATTTAGAATTTTAATTCACCGAGCAGCACTTTGTGTAAAAGACTATTAACTTAATTTGAATCAGGATTCGAGAGGGGAGAGGGGAGCAGGATAAGAATATTTTAAGTTGGCTACCCTAGAGCAGGCAATCACATGAATACAGAATTTCTCAAAAGTTTAGGAAATAAAAGTATGTTATACGAGTTAATGATATTGTGAATAAAAATATTTCAGTAAGTGTTTAGTATGAAACGTCAATTAAACAATATACTCATATTTACATGAAAAAATACGTATTACTTTTAAAAATTTGGAAATGAAAATAACAGTAAGATTTATATAAAAAAATATTTTTTTGTTTGGATAATAATTATTTTTATAGTGTGAATTAGAAGCAGGAACAGTTTCTCAATTATATAGTGTATCTTCAGCTAAACTTTAGAAGTGGGAGTCTCAGAGGAATACCAAAAATATACTATCAATATACCTTGAAGTACATTTTTTAGATACATTTAAATCAGTGATTTATTTTATTGATAGAGTGCATTAGTCTTAGAAGTAGTGGGCCAATAAAGAAGGGGACATGCTAGCTGAGGTGGGTCATGTCTAACATGGGAAAACAAGAAAAAACATACCTGCTAATATGATCTAATTGGCTTAAAAATTGTGCAGTTTTCTCACAACAACCATTTTTATTAGTCATATAAATGAAATCAATGCCTGGTTTCATTTCCATTTGATTTATGTTTTAACTGCTGGTGGGGATCAGTGAAGCTTATAACCATGTTGTAAGAGACATCCTCCAAGCTAAGCAGACAAGGACAATGATGGAAGGAAATTTTATGACATGAATTTCACTTGCAGGAAGCAAACACACATGGAGAAGTGCTGTTTTTCAAAATTATAGGGAATTTCTGCAGAAAACCAGAAAAATGGACTCAGCATACTAAAGTAGTAGTAGTACTAGTAGTAGTAGTGATTAGCTTTGATCACAAGATCAGGCTGCATTTCTAGGAGTGTTCCTCCAGCATTATGTGTATTCTTTGAGAAAGAGTACTCTGGAAAACTTTTCAGCATATTGCAAGATACTCTGGAACATTGTTATTGAACTTTATCAGTGGTAACTGTATCTCTGGTATAAAAATATGACATTTCCCAGGACACTAATTTAGAAGATGAGAATAAGATAACATCTATGGTGACGTATCGATAATACTATTAGTCTGTAAAAATAGTAATAAAATCGCTTATCAAAGAAATATGAAGATTTCTTTTTTTAACTTGATAATACTTTTTTTTTTTTTCTTATATTTATTCACAGACTCTACGGACTTTCTTGGAGAGGATTAGATATCGTGGAAACAAGTAAACCAGTTCCTGGAGTCAAATCCCTTTCACTTGTTTTTTCTTAATATATTAGCTTTCACAGATATTAATATTTTTCACTTTTGTAGACTTACTAAACCTTTTTAAGCTTGTTCCCAAGTAACTTAAAGATAACCACATCTTCTAAAACAGAACTGCATTAATAACCTTCATATTATTGGGAAAATAAATTTACAATGCGTATAATATTAACAGATCTTGGTCATCTTTCTTTGGAGGTAGCTTTCCAGAATGTTAGGGAATAACTGAAATATTTCCACTGTGAAGTATTTTTTTTAAGGTACTTCAGTTTCTTTGGTGGCGTTGTTTTCTCTTCACAAGCCAGACAGCAGAAGAGCAGCAATTAGCAATCAGGAAAAAAGCCAGCTCATGGAGCTCTGAGGTCTAATTTAAACTATAGATTGGTGAAAAACACTGGAGCTATAAACATATCTTCCTGTCAGAGGTTTATAAAATGTGTAATAATAATTATCATACCACCTTATCCTTAAAGAACTTGATGTATTTCACTTTGATACATCAAAGCTCTTTATAAAACATGAAGTAATTATACACTAGATGTCAACAAAAGGAGTTAGGCAGGGTCAGCAGGGAGGTTAAGCAGCTTCCCTGAGGTCTAGTTTCTTCTTCAACACTGCAGTAGAAGATGCCAGGCCTAAGTTCAATAACACATCCCCATTTGGAAAAAAACAAAACAAAACAAACCACCAAAAACCAAATCACAGAACACTGAAGGCAATACTTGTAAATATTCAATTCAGTTTTCTGTCTTCAGTGAAAGTAAAAAAAGTTGTTCATAACTTTCTGATCTAAATCAGGGAAAATAACAGCAAGAACCCTCGAAGTTTTAAGGTATTTCATGATGCCCAGTACTTTTTGGTGAAGTTTGGTGTGGAACAAGGAAAATTTTTTATCATAATTGCAGCTAATTTTGATGTGAAAAATAAGAAAAAGCCTCACACGTATCTTCTATTTTTTAAGCCGACTGTATAATTTACATTTTAATTGCTCATTAAGGTGAAAGATGTCAGTATTGTAGAAAGAGCAAATAAATTACCTTCATGTGTTTTAAACTCCTTTCTCATTACTAAAAAAAACTAAAAAAAAAAAAAAAAAAAAAAGAGTATTCTCAATTAATACCAGAATGAATTTATAGCATGTCAAATCACATGCTGGTCAAACACCATTACAGTGCATTTTAATTAGTCCTTTTTCACTGCCTGCAGACAAAAGTATCTGTAGTAGACTTGAAAATACTATTATATAGTTACTAGTGTTTAAAATCAATTCTATTTTATGGAATGTTATTGCTTACAATTTTATTGCGTATAATGGAAAAATGTAAGATTCATGGTCATCCCAATGCTTTTCAGAAGTGCGTTCAGATATGGAGACTTCCAAATTCAGCCTTCACAGTGAGCATTCATGGTTTCCAAAAGCCTTTTCGAGCGTTTAGAAGAGTGCCTATTCACTACTGCTATTCACTACAAATTTCCATGCTCTTACTTTCAAAACCTATTATCATGAATTGAGAGGTGAAACTAAAACTATTTTATTTAGCTTGAGGCTCCGAAACCTTGTGATAGCTTGTTTCAGAATCACACATCTTTTTGCCATCAAAAAAAAGCAAAAAACAAATAAAAAAACCCTAAACAAAAACCCCCAAACAAAACCAAAAAAACCCCAAAACAAACCCACCCAATCAAATAAAAACCCAAACCCCAAATCCTCCAAAAGACCACTTTCAGAAATAGGCTGTGAGTAACCCAACAAAAAGAACTCAATTTTGTCAGCAGTATCAAGGACTCCCAATAGCCAGCGTTCCTGAGCTTTTGTTCAAGTTCTCAAATCTGAGATATTCCTGTATATCAATTCTTACCTCATGTCCATGACTCAAGATTCAGTCTGAAATCTTACTAATCAGAACATCTGAACCATGAAGTCTCTGCACACCTCATAATCACAATAATTAAATTAATTGTTTTAAGAAACAGATGTTGTTTTATAATTAATTAGATATCAATATTACTCTCACTAAAAGAACTTCCTGCTCAATAAAACTTGTCATGCAGCCTATATTTGGAAAGATAGTTTGCATCAAAGAAGAAACACACGTGAAATGACAAATGCTATACTTTTAAGTTGTCATTTTCTGTTCAGGGACCCAAAGCATTATCCTATGTATAGCTTACCAAATCTATTTTCTGCTGTTCTAGACCTTTATGTGTAAGATTCTTACGGAATTTTGTACAACTCTGAAAATTTTGTTCTGTGATATTTCAAGGAAAGAAAGCAGGCTTAATTCAACTATTTTCCCTACTATTTATTCTCACAGGGCATACAGTACATACAGATATATGTACCTTTGGAAAACTCCATTTATAAATGTCATGTTTGAATATAATATTATAAATATACCCAGTCAATTCATATGTGATTTAACCTGCTTTTACCTTTTTCCTGTACTCTGAAACTATGGAGTTCTGTTATTCAGGATGAATGTAGATTCTTACCCAGCTGACTGTATTTTCTACAAAAAATTTTTTTTTCAATAAAATGAGGTTTTATAGGAACATGTGGATGACCATGTTAGAGAACAACTGGTCAAAAATAATTTCAATGAACCTTAACTCTTATTTAATTTTTTTTCTTCATTTTCACACAATCTCTTTTAAAATTTCTAATGGATAAAACAAAAACCCTATTGAATGCTAGAATAGGAAGGATCTGTCATTACTATCACTCAATGAGTATTTCATGGCTAATATAATGTGCAAGAAAGAAATAGCCAGTAATTACAGCTTTGGACTAGGAAGCATGGCAATTGGTTTAGGTTCTGTTCCTCACTGGGGCAGTGTTTCCTAGTGACTCTGAGTAAGTTGCATTTATAACATAAATGTTTGATGATGTAGCAATGAAAAATTCTCAGTGTGCAAACAAAGCAATGCATAAACATATGACACAAAGATTATATATTTCTTCCTCTCTTTTCACATCATAAAAAGTGGTAAGGTGTTGTTCATTAGGCGTGGAACAAAAATATTCTGCATGAAACACCCATTTTTTGGTATTTCCTCCTGAAAACATTCTCTAAAATATTCTAAAAGGGTATTTACATAGGAAATAAATATTTTTCTCAAACATTTCTGTAAACAACTTTTTATTAAAATTGAAGAACTAAAAAAAATGCTCGACCAGCTCTATTGCTTCCTTTAAATGACAAAAATAAGTGGCTAGAGTAAACAGATATTAACAAGCCATTGTGAAGCTTCTGACTGAACAATGCAATGCTGCAAAAGCCAAGGATTCTCATAATGTTTGGTTTTATCTTTTCCAGCAGTGATGAGATCTCAAGCCAATTTCAGCTGTGCATGTGTGAAGTTAACAATGATAATAACTGTGCATGTCACCCTATTTGGTATGAAATTCTGTTTTAATCTATATAAAGAAAATAGCTGAGAATCTGACTTCAGACTGAAATGCTGTTGGGAGGAGGGAAAATGTGATCGTTTATCTACCAGCATTTGCACCATTATCATTACATGAAATTTTTGACCAAATACAGCAAGAGAGAGATTATCATTCATATCAGTTGCAAGACAAGCTTCATTTATGTGCTATTTAAGCTTTAAAGCATCTTAGGAGGCAGTGATAAAGCCTAATATTGTAATTTTCATCATAACTGAAGGTAGTCAGCTGTCAAGTTTTCTACTTTTTATTGCAACCAACTTATAAGCAGAGACAGATCAGGTAAGTGTAAGATGATACCACATTTTGAGGGCATTACTGTCTTTACAATAAAGCTATATGAAGAACTGTGGGCTTCTCTCAATCAAACAATGCAAAGCCTTCAAGATGACTCCTGGCTGTGGTGCAGTCAGATCAGGCCACATCAGGTGACAAGTGGCCTGAGGAAGAAGGATGAAGTACATTGAGCATCATCAGTCTTTAGACATTAGGGCTATGTTTAGACATTAGGGCTGCAGATATGGTTAAATCCCTGGTGAGAACTACAGATTCAAATCATCAATTGGAGGCATCAATCATTCAATGCTGCCGAAAGGCTAACCTGGAGTTGCGGTGACAACTCATCCATACTACAAAAAAATGTATGTGGGTCCACTTCCGCAGGGACTTTGGACTCAGATTTCTTTCTCTTTGGACAATGTCAATGCTCATCAGATGTCTCTATCTGAACTGCAGCTCCACAGCACAGTTCCACAGTCACAGACTGTTGTGTGATTTCAGTATCCACTTAGATGCACTCCATGGTTCCCAGAGTATATCCATTAACTTGAACAAGAAGGGCAAACAGAGAGTAAACTGATGAATTTATAGCATATAAAACATGATGAATAACCTGTAGAATGGGAGGAGCTGTCCTTTCTATGCTCGACCAGTTTGAAAGGAAAGTCTAATAGCAAAGTAAAAGAACTGCCTGCATTTCTGAAAATACAGGAGTTCTCCAGTTTCAAATTGTAGTGGCTATACTAAGCATTTTGCCCATCAGTTTTCTGTCTCAAAGATGTATATTCTTATGTGCGAGACTAAATGCCTTGAATTCTGGATCAAGCTTTCTTATGAATTTTCATTCTCAATGAAAATGAGGATTTTACATATGCATGTGTCAACATCTCATAGGCAATACTCAAGGTCCCTCACAATGCAGAATAAAATATTGACTTTTTCTTTCTAGGGGCAATAAAAAGAGCCATAATCAGACCCAGGTACATCCCCTAGATGAACAGATGTCTTAAAATCAGCACTTAACAAAGAAATTATAAATACTTAATTGCCATTTATATAAGGTTATTCTGCAAAATAATTTTGGGTTTTTTTCCTCCTTCTTTTTCTTGCTTGGTGCACAGGCAGTACCTTCCACCAGAATCATAATGAGCCTGGAAAAACTGTATTTCACTTCATTTTGCTTTTTGGCAGACAAATGTTTTTCACATGCAGTGGGTCAAATGTATTAAAAAGCCGGTTTCCAGTATAAAGGTAAATGCAGTAGTAAGAAAGTTTCTGCTTGTGAAAAGTATGATAGTAAAAGTATTAGCTTTGGTCCTTTGTGTTTTTACTTATATGTGGAAGATAACCATATCTAATGACACACTTGATGTTGTGAAAGATATTTAAAAGTGTCATAATCACTGCATAGAAAATACTAAAATGTAGTGTCTCCATAACAGAAAATACCAAAAAGTGTGCAAAAAGCACAACTTTTCAAGTGTCATAGGGCACATACGTCCTGTGTTTCTTTACACATGGGTCTTCATGCAATTATTCTCATCTTTAACTGCCAAACAGTCTTCAAAATGGCTAACTTACAAAAAAAAGTTAACTTATAAGCACTAAAAAATGTATTAGAGACACATTTTCACAGGTTTAAGCTTAGCAAGGATAATGGAAATCTTTCACAATCAGCTGTTTCCCTGAAATACCTTTAAAACACTTCCAAAGTTGAAATACAGAAAATTGACAAGAAACGTAGGAAGGAATTTAATGCAATCCTCATCTTTCTGTGTCTTGTAAACTTTCAAGGTATGCAAATGGCTTGATAGAGGAGTCATTATAATGGACCAAAATAGGGATGGATGAGTGATTTCTACTTCTCTCACCTCATTATTTTATTATTTTTTTTTCAGTGAGCGCTGATTTATCATAGGCAAAGTTTACAGCAGCTATTCCAGCATTTTCCAGCACAGGCAAAAACTCTGGTCTGAGAAAGAACAGAAATAGGACCATTGAGAAGTATTAATAACCGATTACTAAGGAGGCTCAATCATACCCCTGAGGTACACAATACATATTTCAGGTGTTTGGTTTTTCCACCTATTTAAATAAAATATCTTTAGAGAAACCCAAACAAAACAAAATATGAAGCTGCTTTCAGAAGTTATCATATTTGCACAGTTACTCAACAATTAAGAATTTACTGAGATTTTTCCTCTTGTGTTAGGTCTCTTGTTCTTTTATCTGTACTACACTATGTGAATAGTCTATCTTTAACCCAAATAAATAATTTTTTTCCATGGACTAACTCCTGTTATCTTCAGCCTGAGTATTTCAGTGGCTATTCAATATATTATGTCTCAAAGCTACCATCATCGGGGTAGGCAGAGAACCGTACGTGCATTCATCACTTTTCAGACAAAGGACACTCACAAAATAGACAGAGAGGAATAAAACCCAAGAAAACAAGTGATGCACAGTACAGTTGTTCACCACCTGCTAATCAATACCCAGCCCATGCCTGAGCATTGATAGGCTGGCTCCTACTGGCCAGTTGCCCCCAGTTTCTATACTGAGCATGATGCGCTGCGGTATGGAATATCCCTCTGGCTAGCTTGTGACAGCTGTCCTATCTCTGCTTCCTGCTGGCTTCTTGTGCCTCTCCTCACTGGAAGAGCATGAGAGTGAAAACTCCTTGATGAAGGTAAGCACTACTGAGCAACAACTAAAACATGGGTATGTTATGAGCATTGTTCTCAGACTAAAGCCAAAACACAGCACTGCACCAGCTACTAGGAAGAAAATTAACTCTGTCCCAGACAAAACCAGGACACAGATAGACCTTCTTAGAAAAGGAATTTAGTTCTGCAGGCTAACCGAGTTGCCAATGGTAGCACTTGAGACATCTGTACACAATATGCCACAATTTGAAACCCACTATTTAACCGTATTTTACAGAAATTGCTAAAAAGGATGAATATCCAAACCAGTTTATGCCCAGAAGCAGCAGATTTTATTTTTTGCAAAGCCTCTGTTTTTCTCAAAAGAGGTTTGTAAAGGCTTGTTTTGTGAAATTCCGAGGAAATAGGTATCTGCTACTCACTTAGCTACTGAAAGAAACTGATTTGTGTTTATAGATCTTCCATCTCGAAGACAGAACTCTTTCTATAAGCAAACTCTTCGATTTAGCTATGTAAGACTGAGTTCAGATATAAATAAACACAGAAAAGCCTTCAACCTATAAACAAACCAATAAAACAGATTGTGTAGCTGATGCAGCCACTGGCAAACACAGCTAGAGTTTATTATTTTGTGCATTCAAAAAGCAAACTTGCCCTCAAATCTTCCTCTTTTGACATACTCCTTTGTGTTTCATAGTGTCAGCACTGATTGAAGCTGATTGACTTCATTCCTGCTGTAGGATACAAAAATATATTAAAAAAAAAAAAGGAAAATCTGCTTCTGAAGAGATCTAGGCCGTGACTGAGAATAGATGTCAGAAACAGCACCAGGCACAGTGATTAATAAATGATGGATTCTGGAGCAGACCAATATATTTCTGAAATCCTTCCATACTGCTGGGTGCCTGTGTAATACACCATTCTCAGATCTGATAAGAAGCAAAGAAAAAAAACCCAAACTTTAAGATATCTATACAAAGGAAAGTGGCTTTAAGATTTCCAAAAAGTGTCTATGTTTGAATGGATGCTTTAATAAGAGATTTCTGGGACAATGAAAGGCTTCTTAAGGTGTGCAGCTTATAAATATGCTTCTTTTCATACACAGGCAAGGCAGATGACAGGCTAGCTTTAAAAACTCTACTAAATCATATCTGATATAAAGCAGACATACAGTCTAGAAAGAGTTATAAAAAATGTGCCCTGCCTTTTTAAGATAGTAAATGAGATTCAGATTGATACCTCCACCTAATATCTTGTCATGAGAAAGCACAGCTATTAGATTAGAACAAGGAAGCTGAAAACCCTCTAATAAAGTGGTGCTTATTTGAAAATAAAACGTGAAGGGAGTACGGGAAAAAAGCCCCCGATCTTCAGCTGTTTACCTGAGTCATTACAATCTTGAAGGGAACTGGAAAGCCTGAAACAACTGTTTCTTGAATGAATTTATATCCTCAATGAGTGCAGCTCTGTGGTTTTTCCCCTAAGGGAGAAGAGTGAAGAGAAACAGGTTACAGTAAACCTGAATTGAAAGTCAGGGGCTGAAGGCAGATGAGGGAGGGGAACAACACCTACCCTGAGAGCTGAGGCTGAGGTTTTGATGTGTGGTCATGCCAGAGACTATACAGAACAATCTCAAAAAGGGGAACAAATGTTCTCTAAACATGGGCTTAATTCCGCTTTGGCTGTACCACATGTTGTTTCAATATGGTTTTCCTCTTTTTTTTGGTACTACAGCACTCATTTGTTTGAATGTCATGAAATTTTCTATGCATAGTCTCAGGAGGAAAACTATTTTTATTGTATAAAATGTGGCTATGAAAGAAGGAAAGTGTTCTGCTAGGGAATTTGAAGGGGAAAAGTTGTGGAAAGAAATATAATTGCCTTGGAAAATGGGGGCGCAAAACCAGTGTGATTATATGAGCTGCTTTTTCTGCATTCCTAGGATTTTATGCTACACTAAAAAAAAAAAACACCCCAAAAAACAAACACCAAAAACAAAACCACAAACAAAGAAACCCAATCAGCAAACAGAAAACAACAAAGCCCCCGCAAAACACACACACACAAACTTTCCAATCAAACAAACAACAACAAAAACAAAATGCACACACAAAAAACATGCCAAAATACATACACACCAGTTTTACAAAGGATTCAGGTCCAGCTCTGAGTCAGCACAACCATATAACTTTGGACCATAGTGCTGTGAAAAAGTCTGTAAAAAAATGAGAAAGGTGAAACTGCAGAGAGAGGCTGGACTGTTAACTTGGGGCATATAAGCAGCTCAAGGCGTCAAGAGGAAAACCACTCACATGGACAGGTATAAAATGCTGGTGAGAAAAAACACGGAGGCTAGTTTGAAGCTATGAAGTTGTACACAGCTTGCAGAGCTTCTGTGTAGCTGGCTAATGATGCCTGAACAAACTCGCTAAAAAATAGACAATCTGCAGAACTTACTCAAAAGGATTCTTTTATATCCAGTTGCTAGACAACTTGATACAGACAGAAGATTTATATTTGTTTTCACTTTTGGGTCCCCACATCCCCATCAAAAGTTATTTTTAATGATACTGAGATTCTGATTCATCTAGGCATAGCACTGTTATTTCCGGCTTTGCATAATGCAAAGTGGCTTTGCATTAAAAAGAAAGCCCAATGAAAACGAAAAATTGTTGTATTTGATTGTGTGAAATATAAAACCAGTCTGACCTTGAATTGAAACAGTTTGTCATACTAACTGCATCTTTGACTTTCCTGGGTTTCTTTATTTTGTTTGTTTTGCTATGTAATTCTTCCCTTCTCTCTAATTAGAAACAAAAATATCTGATTAGACAGATTATTTCTATTCATTTGTTTAGTAACCAGTCATCTGAACATGAAAAAAAATGGTTAGTGGACAGGAGAGTTTTTTAAGAGTTAAAACTACTCAAGTTAGTCCCCAAGACAGTAGCAAGAAACCTCTCCTTGGCTACAGTGATTGAACAACCCTCTGACTTTAGCAGCTGTTGCTTGTGGCTACCTTGCATCTCTGCCTAGAAACAGCAGACAAACCACAGGCATTTATCCTACAATGTTAGATATCCTACATTTGAGATACAGATCAAACCAGCAGCAGAACATGTTTAGCTGGATTTAGAGACATCCAGTAGACAGAAAAAGTTGTAATACCTAAACCAGAGATATTTTACCCTGAGTAAATCAACTAAAAGGTTGGATTACACCTTTGCATAAATAAATCATAGGAAATTCTTTTTTTGCAACCTTTTGGACCTGCTTCTTCACAATTTCCTTAATTTTCTGACCTCTTAGGATACAGAAACAGTGGATCCAGGTGATAAAATACCACAGAAGTCTTGCAGCTTGGAATGAATTTTTATAGGGCGTCCTTCCTCAACAGGGTAAGAGATTTGGAGTCATGCACAGGACAGTTATGTGTCTCTTTTGCAGTAATGATCAGTGTGGGACCAGCTTGCAGTGGGCTCTCAAAGTCAATTCCACCATGCTGTTTCTTGATAATTATTTATCACAGTCTGAAAGTAGATTGAAAGTTCTTTGTTTCTACAAGAGAGAGAGGTCAATCTTTCTAGCACTCCTAAAATATAACTGCATCCCAGGATTTAATAATAATTAAAAAAATAAAATACTTCCCAAAGAAAAACTTCTGGCATCAGGACTATATGCAGAATAAACTCAGGAATATAAACCAAAGTGAATGAGACCCTTAAGAGGGACAATACTGTCTGAATAAAAGTAAGTGTTTCTACTTGGTATTATTTCTTTAGTCTGTTACAGAGATGTTAAGTACTACTCAGTATCTCTTTAGCAAGTGTACAAGATGGACAACAATTTTTGGCTATAAATATCAGTAGGATGAGGTAGGTAAGCAGGAGTATATGTCAGTGAACAAAACTACAAGTGGGTTAGTTATGGAAGCTTTGCAAAATAAGATTGTAACTGTGTTCTGCCATTCCACTACACTCTGCTTGATGTCACATGCAAGAAAAATAATAAGATGTGAAGGGCCTCTAAGAGTTAACAAAAGCATGTAAGTGAAATTTCATTTACACTGTGAGTAGCTTGACGCAAAATTCAGAGAGTGCCATATCACTGTGATGGACAACAAAAGGCCTTTTCACAGAAAACAGGAATTTTTTTTTTTGAAACATTGGTTTACACTGTCCTGTCAACACAAATTCTATTTTTCAGTACTTCTGTACTGTAACTCTGCTGGGGTAAGTGAAGGTAGGTCAAGGAAACACCAGCAGCTGTGTTCTAAGAAACAAGAGCTGGTGCTTAAAATTTCTGAATAATCAGTAGTATTCCTAGGAGATATTTTATCTTCTTTTGAGCCTGCTCCAAGCCAATATTTGAACATGGCATTAAAAAGGCTTGACATTTTTCCTACAAAGCATTATACCAAGCCATGTTTTTCTATGAACAATTTAGTGTGTTGTTTTATTTCTGTATTATTGGCAGTTTCTCTACCAGCACATTATATTCTCTCAACTTGAATTTTGGGTTAGAATCACACAATAGAACTCTAAATGTCTTTTTTCATCCAGAAGTGATGTGAAGTACGGTAAAAGTGTCAATACTCTTCTCTCCCGAATTCAGGAACTGCTTACAAACTACTTTGAGATGAATGTGACATTTCATAGAAAACTGGTAGAATAACCATCACTGGATAAATATTATTAGTGGGAGGAGTGCTAAATGGCAAAAACAGGAAGCTTATGATGTTTTATGGAACGGTGTCTGATATTTTCAGTCAGATCAACAAATAGCAAATCTTGAAATGCTATAGCTCATTCTGTGCAAACAAAAAAATGGCTTACAAAAAGAGACACAGAAGCTATTTTACTAAAACAGATTGACAGTCTGGCCGTAAACTGTACCTGATGAACTGGATGAAAGCCGAAAGAAAAAGAGCAAAAACTTGGAAGACATAACTCTAATGTAATCCTGTTTGCAATAACTTCTGAAATTGTTTCTGTCATTGAAGAGTTAAACTTGCAAAGCTATCATATATCTTCAGCTGCAGTAATTAACATTTTCTTTTCCTTTTTATGATTCCAGAAAGAGGTGACTTAAGAGGTTTTGTCTCTTAGAGACTGGCTGACAATGTTCACATCTGAGGAACAATGTATTATTATTATAAAACTGGTTCATATTCCGGTGGAAAACCTTGTGCCTTTAAGCACTGCAGACTGTGTTAGGGGTTATGTCCCACAGGAGAAGCTGATCATCTCTGCACGAGGTCAGATGAGCTATCTGGTGTTTATACTAATTCAGCAAGGGCAGTTATTTGATAGACTAACAGTCACTGTGTAACTACTTGAGGACAAAATATTAGACAATTTTAATACATAAAGTATTGGATGTGGTTTCTTTAACCAAAAGAATTTTTCAATGCAAGATTTCCAACTATTGAAGTGGCATCCTGATCCTCATCTAGAAGTTTGTCATTTGCCAAGGTGAGTAGCTCCAGGAGGATGCCTTCAACACTGGAGCAAGGGGAAACACAGTATCCAGGAGTCTCAGTTCGGAGTGGCAAGAGCCGCTGAGTGCAGCCCAGTCCATTAGGCACCCTTGCCTCAAGAGACACTTTTTCCATGGAACCTGATGAAATACATCCACGGGTCCTGAAGGAGCTGGCAAATGAAGTTGCTAAGACCCTATCCATCATAGTTGAAAAATCGTGGCAGTCAGGTGAAGTTCCCTATGATTGGAAAAAAAGAAATATAACCCCATTTTCAAGAAGGGGAAAATGGATTACCCAGGGAAATACAGACGAGTCAGTCTCACCTCTGTGCCTGGCAAAATCTTGGAGCAGATTCTCCAGGAAGCGTGCTAAGGCACATGAAAAACAACAAGGTGCTTGGCAACAGCCAGCATGGCTTCACTAAGGGGAAATCCTGCCTGAACAATTTGGTGGCCTTCTATGATGGGGCTATGGAACTGATGTCATCTACCTGGACCTATGCAAAGCATTTGATGCTGTCCTACACAACATCCTTGTGTCTAAATTGGAGACATCAATTTGAAAGGTGGACCACTAGGTGGATAAAGAACTGGCTGGATGGCTGCACGCAAAGAGTTGTGGTCAATGGCTCAGTGTCCAGCTGGAGACCAGTA
>WYDI02021466.1:0-10816 GCA_009867235.2 Psittacus erithacus | reverse complement strand
GAAAAGGGTATATAAGCTGCACTGACTGGCAATAAAGTGGAACTTGCTTATCACTCATATTGGGTCGTCGCTTGATTCCCTGCGTCGTCAGCCCACCTTAGCTTGCAACAGTGTCCAGCTTTAAAGGTACCCTAAAGCACATATGTTCAGACCACATTAGGATGGGAGAGACATGAAAATCACACATTATACTGAATGGACAATTGTTCAAATCATATCTATGTTGCACAAACACTATCAGGAAGCTGCTTATGCTATCTTCCATTTCAATATGGTTCTGTCCTCCAAAAATATAGGAAAACTATTTTTGAGTGAAAGCTGGTATATTTAGCATATCTCTCTACAGCCATTGAGGTGAGATGAATTTATACTGTGGATGGTTTTCTGCTCATAGAGTTACTGCACTTTGTTTTCTTTATTGCAAATATAGGAGCTTGTAACCCCTTAAAGCAGGTTTAATTTCTCCATTGTTCTAAGGTTTATATAGGTGTATCTGTGTATTCTTTAAAGCTGGCGTTAAAGTCCTATACAAGTCTTCTTACATTCAACTACAATTATCATTGAAAAAAAAAATAACAGCTGGTTCACTGGTTGATTCTAATGCACAGTTCAGCTTTAAAAAGTGAAAAAAAAAAGAGCCATCCTTAGTTTATATAATAGTTAGATTACTGTGTTGTGCAAATGACACTAGTTATCCTGGACCACATTATTTCAATGACATGACCTTTAGATTCTTCATCCTTTTTGAAAGCACCTTCCAAAAGCAATGAAATTATTCCTGTCTATTGCTAGGTCTCTAAGGAAAAAAATAGTTTCTGTAATTCATTTAAATTATTTATTTTCCCTGTGAAGTTCTCATAGCAAGCTTCTGGTACTTTGCAAAATACATTTGTCCTTGGTTAACTGGGGAATAAAGTAATGTGCTCTGTTCTGCTGGCTCTAAATTTAGATTCTGTTACTTAAGTCCACAGATGTGTTGATCTAGATGGATGCTAAGATTTTTAATTTTATTGTTTGTGTGTGCTTGTAGAGATTTTTCCATTTTTTTAATAATAAAATACAGCGATGTGATTTTCTTGGAATTATTTTTTTAAATTTTACTCTCAAAGTTATGTTGACCCTTTTGGTTATGTGCATTAAGCATTGCTGACAACTAAAGAAATGTAAACATATCTAGATATGTATACATTTTCCTAGAACTCATTAATTTTTATTATTCTGAAGAGGTCTGTTTTTTCATTTTGCTTACGGGTAAGAAGTAGAACTCACACCATGGCAACACTGTTGTAGTTCTGAAATTACTTCTGTGATTGCTATGTGTTTTTAATTAGTAAGGGGAAGGCATCATCCTGCCTATTTTATTTGCATCAGTACATCCACCTCTTTATCAGTAGAGTTATAATAATTGTTATTTTAAACTGGAAATATCCTGTTCTTTATTTTCATTTAATTGCTTGTCGATATTTTATCAAAGCCAGTTTTATGAGAAATATAATTTAAGCAGATAAACAGGAGTCAAGAAAAGAAGTTATGTGTGTCTGCAATTACAAGTATGAGCATCCCATTCCCGTCTTGTCCCATAATGGGGATGTACATTCAAGCTGGATTACATAGAAAGACATTAAACATTTATTGGAAAAATGATTAATTTTCCAGCCACAAAGTATTGCTAAAGTGTCTTGAAATCCTTAACGTGGAATTCAGATTTTAAAAATTTATTAAAAAACAAAACCAAACCAAACCAAACAAACAAAACCACCAAAAACCAAAAAAGCCACAGAAACCCCCAAACATAACAAAAGCAACAAAGACACAAACCAAACAAAATGAATGAACCAACCAAAAAAACCCTACAAAACAATCAACAAACCACTGTTCTTTTCTAGAACATTATTTGACAGTTTTCCAATAATTGCTCAGGAAATGTTGATAGATTACTGGTCTGGAAGGCTAATAACCTTCTTCTCCAATCTTCTTTGCCCTTGCTTTGCTGAGCACATGCTAGAATACAATTTAGTACTAAAAAAACCAAACAGAATTTGGAAAAGTAGATATCTGGAAAAGAGGAAAGCAAAATGTAAACACTGTCCTTAAATCCAATCTGCTTGGTTTTTGTAATTGAAAGTCTCAGAAGATTTTGTTTGAATATGAACAAAGGTGGTTATCTGAATCACAGAATCATAGAATGGTTTGAGTTAGAAAGGACATTAAAGATCATCTATTCCAAGCCCCCTCCCATGGACAGGTACACCTGTCACTAGACCAAGTTGCTCAAAATCCCATCCAGACTGATCAACACTTCCAATAGGGGGCAGCCGCAACTTCTCTGGACAACTTGTTCCAGTGTCTCACCACAGCCCCAGTAAAGAACTTCCTTATATCTAATCTAAATCTACCTTTTTTTAGTTTAAAGTCATCCTATCACTGCATGCTCTTGTAAAAAGTCCCTCTCCAAATTTCCTGTAGACCTTCTTCAGAGACTGCACAGCTGCTCTAAGGTCTCCCTGGAGCCTTCTCTTCATAGAAAAGGTGCTCGAGTCCTTTGATCATTTGCATGGCCCTCCTCTGGACTCACATGGACTCCAAGAAGTCCATGTCTTTCTTAGATTGGGCATCCCAGAACTGAGGGAAGTACAACAGGTGGGGAATAACACTTTTGATCTACTGACAAAAATCGTGACACTTTTGTTTGTAGAGAGATCATTGCATAATACTTTAATTTAGATTTCAAAGGTAAAAAATCAGTCTTTTTTGATTTGAGATTGTCATGGGTTCAGCAGTATGTATATAATTATTGACTGCATAACATGAACAGTTCATTGAGGGTTTTTTCTTTTTTTTTTGGTTCGTTGCTTTTTTTTTCCCTCCAGTTCTTTCCCAACCAAAAAAATGATAAATTTGTACTCTGTGGTTCCTTATACTTTCTAGTTTTTTGTATACTTATCCTCTTTAATTACACATTGTTGTTTAAGGGAATAGTTGTCAAAGAAATTTCTAAAATTTTAGTCTTAGTTCACAAATATTGTCTTGTCCTCTCCATCATATAGTTGTCTCTGAGAACTGGTAAACCTTCCATAAAATACTTCTGGCTAGTGCCTCAAAATTCTTTAAAAATAAATAAATAAAAATAAATAAATAGTATCATCCATATATAAAAGAAGTCATGCAAAACAAATGATAAATATGTCAAGCCTCTTGCTGCCACAAAGATAAAATTCTTGCATTATTATCCTACTACTGCAGTAATTGGCTAGTTGGGCTGAATAGTGCCATCAGCCTACATGCAACATCTGATTTTAAACTTGATTTTAATGCTAGCAAGAGACATTGATGAATAGTAGGAAATAAAGTCTTGAGTGAGAAGGAATAATATACAGCTCAAAGAAGGTTTAGAAAGATCAAAGGAGCCATTACTCTGCCAGCATTCAAACAGCAGGAAGGGAAACATGGTGTTTGTAATTCTCCTAGGTACTGTGGAAAAAGCCAGTGAAGGACTGTATAATACAAAGCAAAAATCTTAAAATCAATAGGATGCTTTACTAGTATTCACAGTACTGCCTGTAAAGTAAGGGGTGGAGAGGTTAATTAATCCATTTAAGACTCTGCATTTTGAATTCATTTGAGGTTTTCTGCAATAACCTGGAGGACCAGTTTACAAATCTCTGTTTGGGAGATAACAGAAGCAGGTATCAATAGCTTTGAACTGGTATATAAAAAGTGGATCACTTGCTATCTGGAAATCTTCATTTAATGGGAGTCAGAAAAGGTTGGGTAAATTCATGTTCATTTTACGCACTTCATCCATCTCTTAAATCAAGAAAGTGTTCTATAATTTATAAATCTACCATAGCATGATCAATGTATATTTGTATAATGCACTGATATATATGTTTATTTTTTTCAGGAAACAGAATATTTTTATCTGAAAGTCTTAAGAAACTAAAAATATACCAAAAAAGGTTGTATCCAAGTAGCCACCAAGAAACCTTCACATTAATCACAGTAACTCAAGGGAGCAATAATTATAGTTTGATAGTAACAATAATGTTTAATTACTGTTTGCATTCTGACTGAAAAAGATCAAGGACAAAATGTGTTCACTTGTCCAGGTGATTAAAAATATAGTAAGCCTAGTTTTACTAAAATGGAGAGATGGATTTTCTCTAGCAAGTGAACATTTTCCTGGACAACCTTTTCCATTTATGAGAAAGGAAATCCTATTCATATAAATCAACATTTCAGAGAGGGAGACATTGCAGCCTGAATCTGCTATTTTGCAATGAGAGTCATGACCAGATGTAAAATTCTATTTGTTTGTTTGTGAGTGTGTACACACTCTTAGAAAAGCATGTGATTGAGATTGTCAGCTGAGAGCATCAAGAGGTAGAATTATCCAGCACTGCTCCTCAGCACCTACACCAGGAAACCATGATATAAAGTAAGATAACAAAAAAAGATGGCAAATAAAAAAAAAAAAAATGGATAAAAGACTGTCCTTGTCTTTAGGGGCCAAACATTTTCAGTCCAAAGTATTCAAATTTTCAACCATTTCCTTGTAATTCTGGGGTGTGAGGAAATTCTTTCCTTTTCAGGAAAAGCTAAGTTTTCACTGGATGTTTCAGCAAAATATTTTTTTTTAAATCTCCCTGACTGAGATTCACCAAACAATATATGGCAACAATTCAACAATTGGTTAGGGAGCGATTAGTATAAGGAGAAAGTGCGTCATTGTTCTGTTTTATAGGCTAAACCCTTATCATACCATTTAAAATATTTCTTCAGCCCTCAGATTTTCTTAATCATAATGAGAAGCACCCAACAGGAATCTATAAGACCCTGAAAAACTTTAACTTGTCCTTTTCTTTTGTGTTTGTGTGCATGAATGTTAATAATATTTTACCATATTAGTTCCTGCATATTCTCTGCTATATGAAATACCTCATGTCAGCTCCTTCAAGATTTTGTTAAACTTTCATTTGTTCTTTCCATTTAAAAAGAACAGCCTGCTCTTTGAGGCAATAAAAAAATTTTTTTCTGCTTTTCTGATAAATTACAGATCTGAGTGAATATATTTACTGAACAAATAAGAAAAAGATGGTTTTTTTGGTTTTGGTTTTCTTCAGACAGGGAAGAACAAGCTGAGGTTTGTGCAGGATATTTCATCTGTTCTAGAAGTAGTAGGATATATTCCTTCGAGGGATAAATTCCCCCCTCTTGCGTAAAATCACAGTAAAATGCTTTGGGAAGAATTTCTTTTTGGAGGTCATAATAGATGGATTCTTCTACCCCTAATCTATGCAGTGTTAAAATAATTGACTGCACAATGTCATAGCAGTCCTTGAGTTTTCATAGCCTGCGCAGCTCTGCTCCGTACTGTTCTCAGAGGGCTTGATTAGTGAATAAATTTACAGATTTGCTTTCTATTTCACAATAGTCTTCCACTCCTTATCTCAAATTAGAAATGAGTTCATGTGTTCATGAATTACAAAATGGGGAAAAGTTAAGGCAACGACTTTTGCATGCCACTGCACTCTTGAAATGGTTTTATACTGTTTCTGAAGCAGAAAGAGTGCTGAATGTCAATAGAGCAGAATGAGTAAAAAGAAAAATAAAAATTAA
Organism: Psittacus erithacus; assembly: GCA_009867235.2. Classification (NCBI taxonomy): domain Eukaryota; kingdom Metazoa; phylum Chordata; class Aves; order Psittaciformes; family Psittacidae; genus Psittacus; species Psittacus erithacus. The sequence goes on along the minus strand of WYDI02021466.1, from coordinate 5,197 downwards.
AAATCCACATTTCCTAAAGCCACTTTCATTTACATCTGCAGATCTATTAATTCTAACAAATTCCATGCAGATGTGAACATCAGTGTCAGTCAGAGGAACAAAATGATTATCAAGACATTGAACATAGAGTCCTTCATCAGCTGCACTGATCATAGCCAAAACGTAACAAACAGGAGTGACTGTTAAGACACATTCCTCTGAGTGTGCAGATGGTAAGCACAGAGCTCAGTAGGAACTGTTATGTACTATCTTCATTTTACTTGGTGTTCATTTTTACAGAGTGAATATTGCTTTTGTCTTTCATTTATTCTATGCTTTGTTTGCTTGGATTTTTCAGGAGATAACTTTGGAGTAATTGTTCAAGGTAGAGACATAACTTTTTTTTCCTCACTGATAACATGAAGCAGAAACTGAAATGGTTTTGGTTTTATGTTGACAGAACCACATTTGGTTTTATGTTGACAGAAGAATTCCACGTAGAGTTTTCAAAGTGTTCTGTTTCCTGCTTTGCTACCAGTTTGAGAACAGAAGCCATACAGTAGGAATAGTCAAGCAAGAGTACAAGGAAATTCTCGGGGGGAATTTGATGGTTTTGGAATATCTTCTATTTTGGAATAGCTGCAATCTAACCTGTGGCTCAGTGTTTACAGTTATATTTATTGTTCTGAGAAATAATTCCTTCAATCAAATTAAAATTTGTTGAGAAAGAATATGCATTTACTGTAAAATGTTTTTAGGACTATATTCAAAGATTTTTGAAGAGGAGATGCTTATATGTGGAGGCAAATATAAACCAAAGCAGAGATTTTGTTCTGTGGTGAATTCTGTAGCACTCTCATGGGCATACTGTGTGCATTTGTGAATTAGCATTACACACCAATAAGGATAGTAATGTTGTAATCCCAGGTTCCCAAACAGCAAAGAAATAGCTGAGTTTGCATCTTTCTTGTACTGCCAGACATTGCCTAAGGCTCAAACAAAACTTTAACATTCAGGCTACCATTCTGTTTTCTGTAATAGCTACCTATTTGTTTTCCTGTAACTTTTTATTTCTTTCTGTGGATATAAATTATTGGAATATTTCTAAACCTTTCCCTTGCTTTCAGACCTACAGGGTCAAGAGACTGGTTTCCATTAACATGAAAACATATTTAATTTCCTTCTTACATTGCACAGAGACTTAGAGAATATGTTGTAGCCACATAACCAGGTGATCAGCATAATTCTCTATTTCTCATAGCAGAACTCAAAACCATTCCTAAGACTGTAAATAAGCTTAACATTTTTAGTTTTCTTCCTTCCAAAATTGTGTTTCACAAGATGAGTGTCCCTGCTTCTGAAGGCACATGACAAACTCTCCACATACATATACAGAAATGGATGTAGTATTTTCCCAGCTTTCCTACTTAAAATAATTCCAAACCAATGGGCCTATCTGATTTCTGAGTCTAAGACTGTAGAGTTCTTTGCTAAATTACATGTGCAATGGGAGTGTTTTCTGTAGTTCACTATATCTTCTATAAGCAGAAACAATATTTTTTCTGAGAAACAGGGAAATATCGACACACTTTCAGGACAGAAAAAATCCACCACTGTCCCAAATGCAAGATACTCTGGAAAGCAGCAGCCTTTTCTGATAGTCCTACACCAGTGTCGCCTTCCTCCTCCTCCTCTATTTCATTAATATTGCCATAGCCTCTTCCTAGAGTAACTACCTGACCTTGAGCCAGGTTTCTGGTTTCTTCAGCGCCACAGCACCATATTCACATGATGAAATTTCAGAATAAGCTTTCCTGTTGTCCTTTTCTAGCTTTTTTTTCATCAGAAAACAGCTGATAGCCACCCTGATACTGAGATGTCCCAGCCTCATCTTTTTAAATTTTTGTGCTTTGGACAAGTGTTGTATCCCAGAATGAATGGATAGAAAGGGAGCTGGTTATCGCAAGGTTGAAGTGAAACTGATGTATAATTGCTGCCTCATAAAAATATTACAGCCAGCTGGTGCAAGGACTCTGAGGGAGATAATCTGAGTGTCCAGCTCTGCTAGACAAGCTCTCCAAAGGCTGCTGTTTTCTGTGCGCTTTCACTGGAGATGAGTAATGCTTTGGTCAGGGACCACGGACAACATCAAACAGATAAACAAAAGTTCAGTCACACGGAGAAGCCAGCATGAACTGTGACTTCAAAGGTGGCACTCATCTTACCTACTTGAGTAATCTGAAAGTTGTATTGCTGGACTAAGCTAGCTATCAGAACTCCTTCAAAAGTTAGCAGAAAATATGTGAACTGAATCAGTCATGAGAAAAAGATCCACATGTGGGAGAAATTGAATTTTTCTGCACCAGGATAAAATTAGACAGTTAAGGTAAATCTGTAAGATACATGTGAAATAAGATGGTTGCTTCAATTTCTGAGAAATTACTAAAACCCTGAAAAATATTTTTCAAAAAGGCTTATGCAATCAGTGAAGATTCAAGAAAGTATTTTATATGAGCAAACTAACACAATATTGTCTTTAGAGAAAAATATTTCTTAATTCTAAATTATTTTCACTATTGCTAATTGTAATTTCTAATACTTTTATATCTTTAGTTTTGGAAAGTAAAAATAATGATTATTTTCTAAACATCAGAAATATTTGTTATGAATTCAAAATATCACATTGAAGAAATAAAGATGACAACAATAACTCATTTCTGTAAGAAATGTAAACTGTTGTATACATATTTTTTAATCTCAGATGTTTTTGTTTTTTAAGATACGAAGTGCAGCAGTTTATCCTAAATCAAGAGTCACATATTCCATGCTCTTGTAGAGCAAGTTTGTAAAATATGGATGACTTTAACAAAGAAAGAGTTGAATAATCATTACTGAGTCAGACGAAGGAAGAAGTCGTGGCCATATTCAAGCTAGAAATAAAAAAGTCCTCTATGGAATTGGAGATAAAGATAAATATAAATAGACTGTGAGAGAGAGAGGGAAAGAGCAAGTGGGCATTTCTTACCTATCCATAACATCTTGGCAGACATGATCCTGCTTTAGGCCTTGGGGATGGGAAAAAATGAGCAGTTTAGGTCACATATAATTTTTTTTTTTTTTTTAATTTTATCTTTAACAAGAGGTAAGTAAAAACTTTCTTGTCCTCCTCTTCACCTCTTTTCCTCCTACCTGAAAATTTATCTTCTTGAAATGTGTTCTTCCAGTGGTGGATACTTAAGCTTAAAATATCAGACACACAATGGAAAAACCAAGAGTTAAATACAGACAAGAAATGATTAATAGACTTTCAAAGTGAGGCTGACTAGACAAATAATTTCAGAAACTATTTTCACTAAGCAAACATGCAGGCAATGGCATACTCAACTGACTGGGTTTAGAAGCCAAGGTGGCCTGAATGAGCTAAAGGCTAATAGCCAATAGCAAACATATGTATTCACTGTGATGGTAGGAGCAGACGAAACATCAGAACCCAAAAGAAGCTACTTGAAAGTATCTTCTGTATTTCTTTGACCTTTGTAGTAGTAAGTGCAGAAATCTAAAGTGGCATATTTAGATATCAAATAATCACAGTCAGTTACTGCTTACAAGAGTCAGTTGCGAACATGCACTACTGCCTTCATAGAGTCCGGCAGCTTTAGCACTTCTTGTCTAGCCCTCTGTTCCTGACTTGCAATGTGAGGATATAAAGATGGAAAAGTACTGCTTGGATCATTTAATTTGTCTTCACTCATTACAAATTTCTGCCTCGGAAAGCACACGTTTTAAAAAGGGAATCTTTGAGGTGCTGAGGCTTATCAAGGAGACAAAAGGAGACTAAAGCAACACCCCTTAGTAGTTGTAATCAATCAGTTCTGCATCCTTCCCTTTAAACTAACCAGTACAGCTCATACTTGCTCAGGTGAGGAATTAATGAATATACAGTTCCATTTTTTAACAGTATAGTTGAGTCTATTACCTTTTGTAGGCATTAATATACTTATTTTAAAAAAGAAAAATATAGTTTATTTGTATATATGAACTTCATATACATATTTTCATATGTTTCTATGTAAATGGAAGGTTAAATACAAAACTAAGGTCATAACTTCTTAGGGGTGTGTGTACCATTTTTTTTCCAGGAAGCGAGGGAGAAAGAAAGGGAGGGAGGAAGGAAGGAAAGAAATAAGGGAGAAAGGGAAGGATGGAAAAAAGAAGGAAAGGAGGAAGGAAGGAAGGAAGGGGGGAAGGTAGGGAAGGAGGAAGATTGGTTTGGATTAGATATGCAGACACTGATAACTGCATGTGCCAGAGGTACTCTTTGAAGTGCTGGGAGGCTTAGTACAGGCCTTTTAACCATCTTCATGTTAAACAGCTTAGATACATACTGTCCTACAGAAACACCTACCAGGGCCTGTCTCACTTCAAACTGTGCTTCTGATTTCTTCAAATGGTGCATTTTGTCATGGAGACCTCATTGCTCCCTTCAGGCTTCTGGATGTGTGGTTGCACAGCATACGCAGGTCCACCAACTCTAGGCTGCTTCTAGCCTTTTTTTATCATAGAATCATAGAATAGTTAGGGTTGGAAAGAACCTCAAGATCATCTAGTTCCAATCCCGTTGCCTTGGACAGAGACACCTCACACTAAACCATGTCACCCAAGGCTCTGTCCAACCTGGACTTGAACACCGCCAGGGATGGAGCATTCACAACTTCCTTGGGCAACCCATTCCAGTGCCTCACCACCCTTACAGTAAATAACTTCTTCCTTATATCCAATCTTAACTTCCCCTGCTTAAGTTTTAACCCGTTACCCCTTGTCCTATCACTACAGTCCCCGGCCATCCAGCCAGTTGTGTATCCACCAAGTGGTCCACCTATCAAATTGATGTCTCTCCAATTTAGAGACAAGATTGTCATGTGGGACAGTGTCAAATGCTTTACACAAGTCCAGGCAGATGGCGTCAACTTCTCTACCCCTGTCCATCTGTTCCTTAGCCCCATCATAGAAGGCCACCAAATTGGTCAGGCAGGATTTCCCCTTAGTGAAGCCGTGCTGGCTGTCATCAGCCACCTCATTGTTTTTCATGTGCCTTAGCATGTCTTCTGGGAGAATCTGCTCCAAGATTTTGCCAGGCACACAGGTGACACTGACTGGTCTGTAATTCCCTGGGTCATCCATTTTCCCCTTCTTGAAAATGGGGGTTATATTTCCCTTT
>WYDI02021463.1:0-35220 GCA_009867235.2 Psittacus erithacus | reverse complement strand
AAAGCCAACCATATCCTGGGCTTCATCAAAAGGAGTGTGACCAGCAGGTCGAAGGAGGTGATCCTGCCCCTCTACTCCACTCTTGTGAGACCCCACCTGCAGTCCTGCATCCAGCTCTGGGGCCTGCCACGCAAAAGGGACGTGGAACTGTTTGAGCAAGTCCAGAGGAGGCCACAAATATTCTCAGAGGGCTGGAGCATTTCTGCTATGGAGATAGGCTGAGAGAGTTGGGCTTTTTCAGCCTGGAGAAGAGAAGGCTCAGGGGAGATCCTAGAGCAGTTTTTGAGTACCTAAAGGGGCTAAAAGAAATCTCAAGAGGGACTTTTTATAGTGCATGTAGGGACAGGACAGGGGGGAATGGCTTTGAACTGACAGAGGTGAGAGTTAGACTAGATATTCAGGAAGAAATTCTTCCCTGAGAGGGTGGTGAGGCCCTGGCAGAGGTTGCCCAGAGAAGCTGTGGCTACCCCATCCCTGGCAGTGTTCAAGACCAGGTTGGACAGGGCTTTGAGCAAACTGGTCTAGTGAAAGGTGTCCCTGCCCATGGCCCTGCCCATGTCAGTGGGCTGGAACTAGATAAGCTTTAAGGTCCCTTCCAAGCTAAATCATTCTATGATTTTGTGAAGACTTTACTGGGAACTTTATTCCCACCATCAGTCTTGCTGTCCTACATAAGAAAGACCTCAGAGGCAGGATGTACACTACGAAAGCATATAGGTATAGCATATAACATGAGCTATGGGGAAGAAGAGAAATAGACTGTGGTTTTGTGAGCTTGCAGAAGTTTTGAAGGTAGGCTAGGGAAAAGGATGGACTCTGGGAGAAGGGCTTGAACAGGCCCCTCCAGAGGAATAGTGCTTCTGCCAGGTATGCTCAGAAACCATGCGCTTTGATGTAGGGCATTGGAAACGCAGCTAGTCCCAGGCATGGTCTTTCCTCACAAAAGCCTTGACATCTGTAGGCATGGTTTCAAAATGGATTCACGAGGCTCAGTACTCTGCCCTGGCAACAGGATTTCTCACCAGTGCCAGGGAAACAAGGGAAAGAATGCAGCATGTGATGGGTTGGGGTGATGCACGCTGTACTACGGATACTGGCAGGCAGGAAGGCAGTCTCTGGCTCTGTGTGTGCATGTGAGTGCCTGGAGACATGATCCGCACCCCACCTGCTAAGACTGGATGAGTACCAAATGGGGGCTGGCATCACGTGAGCAGGAGCACATGACCGCACAGGTATAGGTTTGTAGTGCTGCCCACTATGTGGGCCCCTCTTTATTAGAGTGAAGATGGTGTTATCTGGCCTAGGCTAAAAATAGCCCCTATGTCAGAATTCACCTGTATGTTTTTAACCTTTTAATAGTATTTTCTTGTGAAAATCATTTGTCTTTATTAGTATAACCCCTATTTATGGTTGAAAAGACGATATACCAAGATAAGCCGTTTTGGTTTCTGTAATCCTGTTTTACTTTTTGATTCAAACCAATCCTGCAAGTCCAAGCTTGGTAAATTGTTTTTCCCATGTGTTTCTTTAGCAGTATAAGCTCTTTCAGTCATTTTTTTTCCCCCAGTAAATGTATTCTAAGTACATGAGTTATAGGGCCATAGAGAGATTGAATTATATGAATTAAACTCAAGATCCGACAATCTTTTCATAAGTAGAGCAAAAATTTGGATCAAAAGTCACTTTAAGTTTTTGCCTCTTACAGGATCATACTTGCAATCAATATAGATTTTATGGGGATAAGATCAATTTTTGGTTATACTTGTGCACAGCCACAGCTAACCAGTTAAAACTCCCATGAGGGGAAATGGGTGTATTTCAGAGTTGTTTGAGTTGCTTTGTGCAGACCTGGTGTCAAAGTAGGTGTCGGACCTCTCTCACTTTGGTGTCATGTTTGGAATGAGATGGTTGCCATTAAGCAGTCAAGCAAGCATGTGCTTGCTTGTGATATTCTATAGTAAGCTGAAAGTGGTACTCAGTTCACTCCATCTCAGACATTCTTCTGCTTTCCTTTAGGAAAAGCCATTTTTCACAGCTAAATTCAGCCTTTGGAAAGTTGGATTTATAGACATTTGAACACATTTCTTTAGCTATATTACTAAAAAGCAACACAGTAGGAACGTAAGTATTCCAGGATCATACTTGCAATTTGTTGAGTTTTAGAGGCCAACTAATTAATTCAGTGTTTTTTTTCTTGGTATATAGCCTAATTGTACATGTCCTTATTAAACTAATTTCATCAAGCCAAAGATATTATTAATGTGAGTACATTCATGCAAAATAAATTCCATTTTCAGAGGTTCATTTTTTAAATTCAGATTTACTTTTCCTAAAATAAATCAAAAAAATGTTTTAAAATGTGAGTAGTCTAAACACTCATGAGCAGTGCTATAAAAATGCAGCACTTTAACATGCTTCAGATACTTATTTTAGTGAAGGAATAGGTTTAAGCAACCAGTAATGGGGCACATCCAGCACTAATTTGGGGATTTTTTTCATGGTGTTCAGCCCCACAGTATCTAGGCACTGATTTAAACCGTATGGGACTACATGGCCAAATTTTTTCTTTGAAAAACCGAAGTAGCATCACCAGCTTTAGACAGAACTTAGTATCACAGGAAGACTGCAGACTTCCCTGGGGAGGGCAAGGCAGAACAGGGAGACTGTTGCATGCACATAAAGGCAAATACTGACTTCAACAGAGGCAGACAAGCAGCCCTGCCTGCATCCTGTGCAGGAGCCTGGTTGCCTGGCATTGCCTATGCCCATGCAAATCTGTGCTGGGCAGTACAAAGGGCAGTGAGTTCAAATTAAAGGACTTTGAGCAATGATTAAGCACAGGTGAAAGTCTAATTGTGTCGGTGACTCAGAGTGAATGATACTGACTAGGGGAAGAAAGAAGAGTGTGGGGAGGTGGGGCAGACTGAGCAACGTGCAGGTGCCATGCAGGGAAAGAGATTCAACCTGCACAAGCCAGTGTCCTCTGGTCAGAGGATACTGAACTCTTCATCCATGCTCTGCTCTAAGCCAAGGGGCATGTTTTGGGGTGGAGGAAACAACATAGCAGGCATCACTGCTACGTGAAAGGAAACATCTTTTCAAAGCAGTTGGGATAGGAAACAAGGGGCAAAAATGGCAAAAAAGTACAATGGTACTTCATACTATATATGTGAACTTTTTGAGGTAAAAGTCACTGCTTCTCTCTTCATCTTAAAAGACCTTAGTTTAACAGAGGACCTTAGTTTAACAGTCATCCACTGCAGTGAAATGATAGTTCAGAAGTATTCAATATTTCCTTAGATGGGAGCATCTATTGCTGCATTAGAGAAGTTTCAAAACTTGATGAGACATAAATACCCATTCTGCAAGCTCTCTCCATCAGCTGCTGACTCAAAGTGATGAAGCTCTATAAAAACTGACTCCCTAACTGGCCAGTACAGATTTTGTGATAATCCAGCTCCCTGGGTGGAGTTATGTTCATCGTGACCTTTCTCTTTCCCAGCTGCAAGAGCACTGCCATCACTCCTGCTGCTCTCAGCATGGCTTCTTCCAGCAGGCTGTGCAAATTGGCCATTAATTAGCCTTAGGAGATTAAAAGCTTAAAAATTAATAATGCCAGTAAGAAAAAACCCTGACAAAACAAAACCAAACATGCCTCCCCCTGACACAACAAACCTATAGGTGAAAACTAAGCATCATTTTAGAAATGAAAAATTGATTTTTCATAATGCTGAATAGGTACTCACTTGACTCTAGAAAAAAATATATTTCAATGGTCCTAATAAAAATGTTCATAATCTGTTTTTCTTTCCCTCAAAATTAAAAGGTCAAGACTAGATCTCCCATTCAGTCATTTCTGACGAACATCATCATATCGTACTTGTTGACTGCTACATAAAAACTGAAGGTATAATGGCCACAGCACCTGCAGCAATAATTTTTACCTTCAACATTTCCATATTAAAACTCCTTTTATTTCTGCGTTATTTCTCATTCTATACTGTAACTTAAGTAATTATAAATATACATTAGCAATAGCTCTAAGAGTACTTTGTATACTGTCCATTCAGTAAATTAATTATGATTAATTTATTTTGGTATGTCTTTCTTCTGACTTGATCTCTCAGTATTCTGTTTTGCAATCCGAGCAATTTTTTTTCACATACTTTGAGACTGTATGTATGACAAACTGAAAAGTCTAATATCTTGTGTACTGTCCTACAGAAAAACAGACAGGTTCAGCTGTTCAGGAGACTCAGCTTAAATTTTTTTTCAACAGAAGACTATGCACACTTGATATAATGGTCCAATAAATGAACGAAATAAGTTGATTGTGTTTTCCTTTTATATATATATAAGCAATAAATTTCCATTAGTGGATTAGTAAGAGCAATTGACCTTGTCTGTCATTGGTGTGCTAGGTTTGAAATGTTTATAAAATAGAGTATGGGAGTGTTTAAATGTCAGATGTCCTTAAAAGACACTAATGAAGTTACATTATGCTTTCAACTAATCGTGGTTGTCAGGCAGTCATTCCTCCAGTATCTGGTGATCTTGTAACAGGAGCACTGTGAGTGAAGTGATAAACAGGAGGATTAGCTGTTAGAAATGCAAAGTAGTTGTGGCTGATATGTGTGCATATAAATGCCGCCATGGGGGATAAAGGCAGCATATTTGTGTATTTGATTGGAGAACTGTTTTCCTCCAGAGATGTATCTGATAGGTCTAATTTATTTAGTTTCTGTTGAACAATGTATAAGCCAGACGTTACTTCTACTAGGTTTATGTGAGTCCTTTCTGTCATTAGAAACAGGATGAGGTACAATTCCAAGGCATTTAGCCATCTACAAGTTGAGGTATCTACTGTGAGCTGGATGTCCAGGCTGTCTCTGGGACTGGTGGGGACTGGGGGACTTTTTCGGAAGGTCATTTGTTGCACTAGGTTTAGGAAGTTTTTGCAGCGGGAAAGACTTGAGCAGTGTTTCTCTGACCCCAGAGATCATGCAGGGATCTTACCTGACCAGCTTAGACAAGATGCCTACCGCCCAGATGGCCTAAGTTAGATAGGAGAATTTTAGAGCTTTGATCTTGTTGTGCTTATTGCACAAGCATACACTGTTTCCTGTAATAACTTCAATGACTTATATATGACATCTTAGGGGGATGAAGCTAATTAACAACAGATATTTCATTGTCCTATCTATCTCTAGCTAACAGTGACCTGTACTCTACATCTAACTTTGATAAGAAGAGCAACTATAAAGAGTCACAAAATCCTGGAATGAAGCCAGTCCTACATATCCAATGTGGGTTTTAAGTGGAATTTATTCAGTTTATTAAACACATAGTGTAACTTTTACCTGGGTTTTCATTTAAATTAAGAAAAGCAATAAAAAGAAAGCACAATCTCAAATAGGTTTTGTAAAATCTGGCTGACTGTGCAAGGAAATGTGGTTGTGAACTTACATTGTACCTCATACTTTCTCATTTTGTGACAGGTAATTACAGTCCTGTGGCTCAGAGCTGCAGGTTGAAGGAATAGGCCAGTCCTCACTTTCGGAGCATCCCAGTAATGCGAGAGAAGAGCAAAGCAAATGCATACGATGCACACAGTCAGGATTTTTTTTGTGAATAAAATGTATCTTCCTTCATGTGGAGATTCTCAGACATTAGCTGAACTAATTTTCCGCCCTTTACCCGGAGTTTCGCCCAAGACTGCAAATGCGGGGAGTCCCGGTAAGTTAGAAAGTCATCCGCGAACAGCTCTTCTGCGGCTCGCCAGGTGGTGGCAGCCCCGCCCCGCTTTTCTCTGAGGCAAAAAAGGAAGCGCCCTGAGAAGCCGAGGGGAAATAATGTTCTGTTTCGTATCATTTGTTCTGCTTGTAAATAAACATTTAAACTTCATTTTAAGAGTCACAGTTGAAAGGAAACATTACTAAAACAAACCAAGGTCTTCTTATTATGGTTACCTATGGTATATCATTTCTTTTCTTCCAGCATTTTTAAATACCCTGTCATTCTGTACATAGAGACTGTTTATTGTTTCATGCACTATTTACTCATGTTAAAAAATGAAGTGACAAAGAATAGAGGCAAAGGTCTCCTGCTTGCAAAGGAATGGCAGATAAATATATTTGTTTGTACTACGGGATTGCAGTTCTGCTAGAAGGAACACTTGACATTTTGATGAGTGTCTCTGGGGAAAAAAGGTACTAACTTCAGAACTTAGTTTTAATTATACTAAGGAGATTACATTATTCAAAAGCATCCCACTGGTAAGGTGCAGCATTTCCTGAAACAGTTTAGTGGAAAATGCCACATTAATCAGTTCAGTATTTCACACAAATGGCTTAATGGTGGGAACAAGTTGAAAGCACTGTAGTATGACACACACACCAAAAAAAAAAAGGAAAAAAAAAAAAGAAAAAAAGAAAGAGAGAGGATATACATTTAAGGGGGCAATATTGCATTTAAATGACCTTTTTCAAGAATAGGCTTTAGAGAGGGGAATGACAGAGGGGAGGAGGCAATTCTGTTTAATTCCTGTTGGTGCGCTGGTACCTACAGTGGCACTGGTGCTGTACTCAACTGGGAGAAGATACAAAGCTCATAACCCTGAAGGCTGTGCTCATGGCCTTTCACTGAGTAGTTGCAGTGTAAATATGATCTGTTGTTGACATGTTGGCATTTACGCTGCTGGGATCAGAACTCTAATGAAGGCAGGCCAAACATCTCCAGACCAACTTTGGCTTGTTTGCCATTACAGTTAAACCACCAAGACCACTAGCATTTTGGTGGAACTGTTTCTTGTCCCTTCAGAAAGATAAAGGCCAGACATTTGGGACCAACTGTCTTTTCAATAGTTAAAGAAATGAACATGAGATATATCAGTGTGAGTTATGGCTGTGTGCAGTCGCTGCAGTTCTGCATTTCAGGTATAGCTATGGCCATTTTTATGTTCTCATGTGCCATTCCTAGGCATTTATGATATCTCTGTTATGACGCACAATGTTACCCGTTTGTTTTGCTGTCACATTATGTGCCTAAACCTTTTATTACCCTGCCCTTTCTTCTCATGTTCCATCATTCCTGTCTGTATCGCCAGGCCATCAGAAAAGAGTTTGCACAGCTAGTTCAATCCCAGCTTACATGAAGTGAAATAAAGTTGTCAGTCAAACTATTAGTGTTTTAAAGGATCTGAGTGTGGATTGCAATTTTCCTGAAGCGGTGACACACCAAGGTCTCTCCACGCAGAACAGTGATATCCTTAGCAGTATAAGTGCCCCTCTTGTGGGTAAGCACATTCAGCTAAGAGAAGAGAAGAGTCATGCAGAAATTTCAGCCATACTGTTTTGTCTTATCCTCTTCAAACAGAGAAAATGGATGCAGTAAAGGGCCTTTTTGAGTAATGGTATTGATAGGAAAACTAAATGCAGGAACACAGAAGGATGCTAGGAACCCTCTCTTTACTTATTACTACTGAGATACAGCTTGCACTATCTGCGTCTTCCTGATGTGCATGCTCTAAAAAAGTGCCAAGAATTTCACAAAGTGGTGGATTTGTCAGGAACATATCATGCTAAACCAATCTAATTTCCTTCAATGGCAGTGTAAGTAGCTTTGTGGTAAAGGGAGAAATTGGAGATGTAACAAATCTTGATTTTAGTATGTCTTTTGCTCTGTCTCTCATGATGTGCTAATAGGCAGACTAGTGCAATGCTGTCAAGGAAAAACTACTGGAAGACAGGACACAGGTCCTGAGAAGACCATCTTTAGGAACAGAAAACAGTATGAACACCTCCCATATGAAGACAGGCTGAGAAAGCTGGGGCTGTTCAGCCTGGAGAAGAGAAGCTGCATGGAGACCTCGTAGCAGCCTTCCAGTATCTGAAGGGGGCCTACAAGGATGCCATGTCTCTTCATCAAGGGCTGCAGCAATAGAGAACAAGGGTTAATGGGTTTAAACTTGAACAGAGGAAGTTCAGATTAGATATAAAGAAAAAGTTTTTTACTGTGAGGATGGTGAGGCACTGGGACAGGCTGCCCAAGGAAGTTGTGAATCATAGAATCGTAGAATAGTTAGGGTTGGAAAGGACCTTAAGATCATCTAGTTCCAACACCCCTGCCATGGGCAGGGACACCTCACACTGAACCATGCCACCCAAGGCTCTGTCCAACCTGGCCTTGAACACCACCAGGAATGGAGCATTCACAGCTTCCTTGGGCAACTCATTCCAGTGCCTCACCACCCCTACAGTAAAGAACTTCTTTCTTATATCTAACCTGAATTTCTCCTGTTTAAGTTTGAACTCATTACCCCTTGTCCTGTCACTACAGCCCCTAAAGAAGAGTTGCTCCATCCCTGGCCAGATTGGACAGAGCCTTGGGCAATGTGGTCTAATGTGTGGTATCCCTCCCCACAACAGGAGGCTGGAACTGGATGAGTCCTTTCCAACCCAAACCATTCTATGATTCTGCAATACTATGAATCACTAGTTCACCATCAGCTTGGCCAGACACATCAAACAGGGTTGTAAAGAAAATTGGCTTATGTTGGCTGCTATTGGATAAAGATTTGGTTAATAAATGAGAGAGGACTCCTGCTGTATTTTCTAATGTCTAAGCTGGGAAGGATTGCAAATATTTTAGATTGAAGGGCTAGCATTCAAAAGGATCTTAATGAATAGAGGTAAATGGACTGAACTAAATATGCTGCCATTCAGTGAGGATAAGTGGAGTCTGTACCCATTGACTGAAAAAATGAACTGCAGTGCCAGGGGGAGGGGAGAGCAATGAGACAGGCAGCAGGGACACAGATAAGGATAGGCAACTTTTAACAGATCACAAACCAAACACATATTAACAGTAACATGATGCTGTGAAAAAGTAGACCTTACAGTGGGATATGTAAAACCTGGGCTATGTCAGGCATGCAAAGCAATCCTTCCTTTCTGACAAGGCCTCAGCTGGACTATAGCCTCCACTTTTGCATGACACACACAAAGAAATATACTGGAAGGCATATCTCAATCAGCAGAACTGATAAAATCAGAAGTGGTGCAGAGTTTTCACGTTACTCAGGCTCCCACAGTCAGAAATATGTTGTAGAATTTTCTTTGTGCTTTCAAATAGCTGAAATCATTAAAGCTAACCTGACAAACAAATAAATGGAGGCAAAGGTGGTGGAGATTTTCAGGAGAGATTAGTGGAGCTAAACCTACACGGTTTGCTCAGGCAATCATTGCAAAGGAAAACCTGTGAAAAGTACAGTCATTGGGAACAGTGAGAATAATTTTGCATGTTTCATACATATAAATAGGGAGTGACGGTGGCAATCAAAACTAGAAGTTGGGCTAATGTTAGAAAGACCCCTGACGTCATAAACATGCAATATTATTAAGAAGTCTCCATCAGGATGCAGTAGAAGCCTGATCTAAACCAGTTTGTTACTGCGACTCTTCAGTGCCTCAGTAAGGAAAAATCCCATCTTCACTGTTAGTGAGAAAGATTACTGCACACAGGTACAATCTTTCTCTAACTTTAAAGATTCTATAAAAATAAAAAATCCAAAACCTGTTTGTTTCTTTTGCTGTCATGTTATTTACAAATTCTGCAAGTCTCAGTAGGTTTTCCATTCATTAGTCCAAATTAATGCATCTGTCTTTAAATAGAAATTGCTTCAAACTGAGATCATAATTTTTGATGTCCACTAAGCACTTCTGGGATTTCTAGTTCATCATTGCAGAGTAAGAGTCCAAGGCTCCTATTCAAAGGGAGGAGAACTGCATCTGACTGTCAGGCCATGCGCACAAATGTCACAGTCAGAAGCTGAACTGTGTCTATAGGGTGTATAAACTGATGGAACATTATTGTTATTGATAATAGACTATTCCTGACGCACACCAGAGTTACTGACATGCTTGCTGAGCTGCCAGTATATCATCCTGAACATCATACCAGCCATGCCTTTGAAGGGGAAGAGACAATCGCCTGTATCAAAACCAGAAAAGGCTTTTGCTGTCTCTGAACACTGATAAAGACTGAGTAAAATAACTGAAATGGGCCAGCAGGGTCTTACAGTGCATACTTAGAGGCTAGTCCCCTTCCAGCTGTCTTTATCTTCTTTCTTCCTGATCTTGCTCTTGAGGTCTGCAACTGGGAGTCCTGAGACCCTTACTTCCTTTGCCACTTGCTAATCCCGCAAGCACACAGCATGTTTGGTAGTTATTTGCTGTAGAAATTTAGTCTTTTTACTCTTGTGGGAGGTCTGGTTGTCTGGGGTTTAACGTTTTTGTGGTAATACCTAATTTGGTCAAGTTTGTACTCTCCTTAACAATTACTGTTTGCCTTAGTGTTGTAGCTACCTCTCCATTGGTAGGGAAGTACAAGGAAGATGCTATGAAAGGACATTCCAGAATGGGAGAAGCCAAAATTTTGCTTTCTGTTTGCTTGTCCTGGGTTCAGCAGAAGCAGTCATTTTTCTCCTTCTGAGCAGCTGGTGCAGTGCTGTGTTTTTGACTTTCAGCCTGGGAACAGCGCTGATAACACCGATGGTTTTAGTTGCTGCTCAGTAATGTTTAGTCTGACCAAGAACATTCTGAGCCTCATGCTCTGCCAGGGAGGAGGGGAAGCCGGGAGGAAGCAGAGACAGGGCGCTTGACCCAAACTAACCAAAGCAGAATTCCATACCACAGCACTTTATGCCCACTATATAAACTGGGAACAGTTGCCTGGAAGGGTTAGATCATTGCTCAGTTGGGCTGGGTATTGGCCGGCGGGTGGTAAGCGGTTGTATTCTCTTCCCTTGTTATTTCCCTTATCACTATTATTATTGGTGGCAGCAGCAGTGGTTTGTGTTATACCTTAGTTACTGGACTGTTCTTAACCCATGGCAGTTACATTCTTTCGATTCTCCTCCCCATCCCTCCGGGAGCGGGGGGAGGAAGGGGAGGGAATGGTTCTGAGTTACCCGCTGACTGAGCTTGAACCACGACATTCCTCTTTTCACTTTTTTTAACATGGCCCTTCAAAACCTTTTGCTCAAACATCCTTCCAGCAGCTGCAAAAGAAAAGAAGCCCTCACTTTTTTTCTTTAAAAAATGTAGAAAGAATTAAACAACCACTTTCCCACAAGCTGTGAGCTGTTGTGGGTCCCTCTGGGGCCAAGCATTGCATGGTGTGAGCCATACTGCCGGGCACTGGGTATCCCCAGGACACCTCCTCTGTGTGGCTACACAGACCATGGCTACAACCCCAAGCAGAGTTGCTACTCCTTTGCTACTTCTTAATGCAGCTTTTCAGCCTGGAGTCTCAGTGCATCGCAAGGATTATATATATTATCCTTCATCTTTTTTTCTTGTGCTTTAAAACATCGGCTTTTATTCTTTTGCATACTTCAAATGGGCATTGTGGTTATGAAGCCTTCAGGGTATTAAAAAGCTATTTCAGATTTTTTTTCCTTACGATTTCCTACTGAAATTTTGTACATCTCTCCCCACTCCTGACATTTACCGTTCCAGCTTACTCTAATTATCCCCATGGGTGCAAATAGGCAGGTACGTGGTTACCACCAATGGACGCTTGGCTGCCACTGCTTCTTCTTGATTACGAAATTTAAAAACTCACATGGGAAAAAGTAGTCATACTTTCTTTACAAGTGTTGACAGTCTGAGATTTAGCCACTACAGCTACTTTGTAATGACTCATTCTACCTTCTGTCATTGCAAATAATGGTCAAAAGTTTGCCGTCAGTTTTGGAAAACTCCCCGGATTTTACCAGGCTGACATCTCTTTATCAGAGACCAGGCTTTCTACCAAGTTCTCTCCCAGCTGGATATAATCTATAAGGATACTGAAGACAATAATGACAGAACTGATGGGAAATGGTACCGGAATAAAATCCAACAGAGGATGCTTGACACAGATCAGTCTCTCACTTTACTATTATTTTATAACACAACATTGTAAATTCACTGGTGTTGATTGAGCTACTCTGGAGTCACACTGTGAAACATGAGGATTTCACCTGGCCTCTGCAAGCAGAGGTCACCAGAACAGGAGGAGAGAAATGGGAAGACTGGGTTTTTGTGCTGGATCTGAGTTAACAGTTACAGCTTCTCTTGATTTAGCTGCCATTAAGGACTGCAGGAAAACCAAGACAAGAGATTGAAAGGAAAGGAAACCTAATTTAGAGCCAAAGGAGCTGCAAGAAGATTTGACTGAGTGGTGCCTAATACTTTCACTGTAGGGATTTGGAGGGCAAGACCTCTGGGACAGTTTGCAGGTAATGATTTTATGTGGAAGAGGAGAGCACCTCCTTATCAAAATATGGAAGAAGAAAGACTGCTTAAAGTGAAAAGATTTTATTTGTGGAAGCAACACAAACATAAAGTAAGGAAAATGGCAAGTGATGGGAGTATTTAATCTGAAAAGAAATCCCTGCAGTTATACCAGGAGACAAAGGCTGTAGCTATCTGAGGTCCCACCCACACTTTCTGAAGCCACATGAGCTGCATGTCAGGTTACTTTGGTGTGGGACTTCAGGTCTCACATGTTTCTCAGCCTGAGTTTGCTGGTGAGCTGGGTGAAATACAAAACTGCACAAACACCCATAAATGAATGAACCCTACACCCTCCCTTGCAAATAAAGTGCCTCTCCCATGGTGCTACAGGACACACTGTATGGTCTTCATGGCAGAAACTTCCCTGTCATTTGCTCATTGTGCAGTTGCTGAGAGCTGGATGTGATATTGTAAGGTAAATGATAACAAAAACCTCCCTTGCATCAAGGAGAATATCAAAAAAGAATAAAAAGAATATCAAGCTTCATAAGCAGCTGCAGCAGATGATCTTTTAATTAAAAGCAGAATAAACAGATACTGTAGAAGAAAGCTAATCAAAAGAAAGAGAAAAATCAGGGAGCCCTGTTTGATACTTCCTTTGGGGTTTGTTTCTTTGTTTTGGTGATGGTGTTTTGTTGATGGTGTTTTGTTGGGGGCTTTTTGTTTATTTGGGTTTTTTTGTTTGTTTTTGGTTTTTTTGGGGATAGTCTTTTTAATGCTGCTTTTTATCGTTTATGGAGCAAATGCTTAAAAAAGTGCTCTAGTGTTGTCATTACTAACATAACATTTGCCTTCAGACCCTTTGTTGCTCAGAGAACATGTCAGATTTTAAGCACATTTAGCCTTCCTATTTACTTCACAAATCACACCTGCAGAGTGGTACAACCAAGCCAATTTTGCTAGAAATGAAATGATAAGGAAACGAAATTTCTCCAGTGGTGTTTCCAGGTATTCTGAGTTTAGGGTAATCTTTTCATTAATTTGGTGCAGCAAAGAGATAAGCTGTAAAACCACAGTATTTCTGTAGGATTACATACTAAAAATCACTGGTGACAGTTAAAGAATACAGCATTTGTACCTTTGTGGATCCTAGTGCATGTTTGTATCAACAGAATTTCAGAATATAAGTACACAATATTAAAAAAGTGGGCAACAGGAGGTCATACAATCGTAATGACTT
This sequence comes from Psittacus erithacus, assembly GCA_009867235.2. Lineage (NCBI taxonomy): Eukaryota > Metazoa > Chordata > Aves > Psittaciformes > Psittacidae > Psittacus > Psittacus erithacus. The sequence goes on along the minus strand of WYDI02021463.1, from coordinate 21,699 downwards.
GGGTTGAAAGGGACTTTAAAGATCATGTAGCTTCAAACCCGCCATGCCATGGTGGGGGGAAGAGAGTCTGTAGACAAATGTAAAAGACAAAAATGTCTGGAGCTTTCAATGTAAATTTACAAGCTGGTTTGAACTAAGATAAGATGTCCTCTTCTAAATGAAATGCTGTTAGTCAAGGTATTTCTTGTTATAAACATTTTACCTTGGCTTTATTTTTGGGGCATTTACAGTGACCTTCAGGGAAGACAGTAGAAAAAAGCTCTTTGCACTGAATAAAATATTGTTGCTGAATTCCAGACATAGGACACAAACAGCACATGCAGCTGTCTTTGGCTAATCCAGCAGCTAGAAAATAATGCTATTGGAATCCACCATTTTTTACCCATATGTTACCCCTATCCATATGTTTCTTTTGCATACATTGAAGAGCTCAAAGAAAAAGAAAACGAAAAAGGAAGCTTATTTTCTTCCTTATGCGTGAGAACTGGAAGTATTTCTGATCAACTTTAGCAGGGATCAGATGCACACTGTCTCACAACAGAGTAAGAGTCATAGGCAGAAATATTCCCAAACTACTGTGGTACTGTAACAAGATTGAGACATTCAGAAACAGACAGTTGACTTAGCTCTTGTCTAACTGAAGCCAAGGTTTCCAAAGTCCTTTCTAGCAATCTCACTCTTGTTTAAAATTTGATTTGGAAGGCACTGGGAGACACAGGTGGTTGGTGAAAATGTTAAGTCTCCAGGTAGCTAAACGCAAGCATGCCAAGTAGGAGAGCAGAGTGCAGGCCCACTGCTTTTGCAAATCCACTTGAATGCTTTCAGTGTCTACCATGTAATAAGCATATTTCCCTCCATTACGCATAGAAACTTGGAAAACTCAATGTTTATTTGTGAGCACGGTGTGATTTTGACGTTGCGTGATAGCTTATGCAACCTTAGGCACTTCCTTTATTTTAAAATACTCTTGTTTGAAGTGAAAGGAGGATTACTATACAAGGCAATCATGGTGGTAACGTGACATAGTCTAATCTGTGAAACAAAAAGCTTGAATTCAGATAAATACTCCCAATGAAAGCTGGGTCAAACACAAGCACAACTAATTAAGCCTATTAAAGACTTTCTCCCTCATTATTATCTGATAACTGACAAATAGTAATGGCTTGTATGTGATAGAGGAATTCTTTTGCTGTAGAATATCTGCCGTAAGTCATCTGAATACTCAGGTGCAGTTTCAATCCGTCTCTCGTACGTTCTTTTGGTATCATGGATCCTGTGTTTCTGCAGAAGCATTATAAACATTAAAAAATAATTTTGGAAGCATGTATTAATAAATGACTTTATTTCTTAACAAGATATTTATATGATAATATTTCTTATCATAGGGGACAATAATGTCTCTTGGCAAAATTCAGATTTCAAAGTACTTGGCTTTTCTGATGTTTTTTGTGTTCTTTGAATCTTATTCTACTGTGAGACATTTTTGCATTGGTACTACCCCGTAATTCCTTCTTTAGCTTACTTTTTATCTGAAACACTCTATTATTGTTTTTGTAACTTGAACAGAAGGCGAAATTACAGGAAGAGAGCAATGAAGAGTAAAGTAAACTGCTATATGCTGCTTTTTCCTACTAATTACTTTTTAGGTTACCACTTCTTTTCACGTAAAGATACACAAGTGCTGCCATCCACACAACAGCAAATTAGTGGCAAGCAAATTCCAAGGTATTTTCATTTTCTCCTTTATGCCGCTGCTGTTGTCAGCAATCCATTTGTCTGGAAATGCATCTCCTCTTCTCTGTAATGGAACAGGTGTTTTGCTATTGATTTCAGCAAGATCCAGTGGTTAGCTCTGCATTTTCTGTGTCTCATGGTCTGAGTTACTGCTCTGAACAGAGCACTACCCAGAAAGCACAGCCATGTCTGCATAATGAGGAGTCTTTTGCTTTAATAATACGTGTTTTGGAGTGTTAAAATTCAAGCCTCCCAGCTACAGGGGTAGCTGAGCATTTTAGAAACAGTTCTTGGTTTGAGTTTAGTCTGTCCCTTTAGTGGCATGGATCCCTCTTTGTCTCCCTCATGGCTGCATCTCTTCAATAGCAGCTTTAGCTGTTCACTCACTGAATCTATAGCCATGGAAAAACATGTCATCATGCGTGTTAGATGTCCTGCTCCTCACTTCAGTAATCTGTTCACCAAGTTGTTCAGCTTGGAAGTGACACATCTGGTTTGCTTGACATTCCCTTTTGCAGCAGGGCAAAACTGGGGGAACATGAGGCAAAGCAGTAGCTGATAGCAAAGGCAATTAAGAAAAAAAGGTATTGCAAGATAACAGAAAGCACTTCAAAGCCTGTTAACCTTGCTTACAGTTAACTGCTCATGATAAAACCAGTGAAGCAAAACCTTCCAAATGGACAATGTGATGGCACCCTCATAGGTTGAATGACTTCTGGAGAAACATGCCTTAGTGTATGAATATGTTATCCAAAAATATTTCATACCATTGAAAATATATTACAGAGGTTTTGGGCTGATTCAGACAGCACTGGAACAGGGGCAAGCTTCAGAACACCTGCAATGCATTGATGACATTATTGTGTGGGGAAATACAGGGAAAGAAGAAGTTTTTGAGAAAGGGAGGAAAATAATCTAAAGCCACCCAGCTAGCCTCAAACGTTGCTGAGTGAGAAAAATGGCCAGTACTTTTTACTAACTCATGGATGGTGGCAAATGCCCTGTGAGGTGGTTGCAGCAATAAAAACAGAGTAGCAGTAAATTATGGTTTATCATTATGACTACTACTGCTACTATTATTGTTATTCTTGCTATTATATTTTACTTTATTTCAATTATTTAACTGCTCTTATCTCAGCCCATGTAGTTTACTTTTTCCGATTCTCCTTCCCATCCCACCAGTGGGAGAAAGGCAGTGAGTAAGCAGCTGCATGGTACTTAATTGCCAGGTGGGGTTAAACCACAACAATGCCACAGATTGCATTTGAGCCCTCTTTCTGCCCTTTCTGCTGCTGACCAAAATCTATAACAAGGACCTCACAGAGATAAACACCTCATCCCCTACCTGTATCTCTCTGTTCCTTCTGATGTTGCTGAATATGCCCACATCTGAAACTTTTGACCCTCCTTCCCGTGGTGCTGTCTTTTTTTTGTGTCTATTTCCTCTTCCCGACATCACTTTAAGAATTAAGTATCCCTTCTCTTCCCCTCTGGGGAACAGTCCTTGGTCCCTGACCATTCTCACTCTAAATCTTTCTACGGAAGTTATCATCTGCCTAATATGCTTCAAATGCTATATTTAACCTTAAACGAGCCTGCAATTCTTTTATACTATTTTGTCACCCAAAAATATTCTCCTTTGATTAAGTACAGTATTTCTTTCTTCTTTTCTTCAGATACCTGGTCATCATAATCTTAAACTTGGCCAACAGCAAGCTCCTTTCAATCCCTCTCCATCCAGCTCCCATGCTTCTCTTAATCACTGATCACACGAGTACTTTACTTTCAGTCACTCCAGTTCACAGTCTGACTGCAAGTTTTGACACTTCTTTCTCCCTTATTCTATATATCTACCTTTTGCCATTTTTATCTTCCCAGTGCTTTCTAGACTGGATTCCTCTCTGTCTGCTTTTCTTCCTCTTACTTCTTCCTGCATTCAAACTGCTGCCTTAAAGAGGAAAGCATAGCAGACGTATGAACCAAAATCTAGTTCAGTCACATAAAAGAGGAACAAAAAAACCCAATAAAACGAAGCCATCTGCAAAGGCTGTGTGGGAGGCAGTAGGAGTGGGATATAAGGTTTATTTACTTTAGCGTTTTCAAATGATTCAGTATGATAAGGTTGCAACCCAGGTTTTATTACTGTTCTTTTCACTTCATTGCTGTCCTTCTTCCACTGTCGGATGTGCCATGACTTCTCTGACTTCCAAACATGTGGACCAGCTGTGTGACTGCCTACTGATGAAGTTAACATTCTTGAAAGTGGGTTTTGAAGTTTAAATTAAAACAGGGTGGCCCTGTTTGTGACTGACCTTTAAAGCTGTGATAATAATCAAGTAGTGGGGCTGAGGATAAAGTGTTGCTGCTTTAGTTAACTTTCATTTTGTATCACTTCTCTTCATGTGCAGTTGAAAGTATGTCGAGGACATTATAGCTCAATGATGAGTATTTTCTGAATAAGCACATTCAAATATATAAGCATTCTCATGCTCATTAATCCAGTCTCTTCAAGTTTCTGGTAGACAGAGTCAACAAGCAGACATAAAAGGAAAGACAACCCCTTCTCTAAAATGTTTATAACCTTAAAGCAAGATGAGATGGAGTAGTTGAAACAAACAAAAGGAGGCTAAGGAGGTAGTGGGTATCCAGAGGTCTCCAGTAGTCACACAGGCAGTTCTGTGGAAGGCTGGTGATGTGCGCCAGATGAAGGGCTTTTATAAGGTTTGTAGTGGAGACAAAGGAACATGTTAAACACATGGAATTTAGTTCATCACTGCTCAACTCAGAATAAGCAAGCAGTGTTTAAAGGTCATGCTATGTGAATCATAGGGGGAGAATTCAAAGGAAGAGCACATGGATTTGCGTAAAACACTGCACTTTATTGTTATGCCAATCCCTTTCTCCTGTCTTGTATTTTGTTACACTCAGATATCCTTCTTCCTCTGACATTGCCATATTTAACAGTTCCTTGTGTATACATCTTTCTGGCTGCACAGCCCTAAGCAAGGTGCAGCCTGTATTTGCACCTTGTCTGATGATAGCAAAACTTACCATCACACTTATTCTGCCCTTCTGTACCCTTTGCTTTGCTTATGAAGTAAAACAAGAAATAGAAACATCAACAAGCAGAGCACTGATATTTTTAAACCCCCACCTGTATATCTCTCATGTACACTGAATGGGGCATAAACTGACAGAAAGATTAAATCTGGGCATACAATTTAAACTGATGATAAAAGTGATCAGGAAGACTTAGGGTCTTAGATCACTTGAGTAGGTTTAACATTCGTATCTTAATCCTACATCAAAATCATCATATGTCACCACAGCATCTGTGTCACGTAGCCCCAGGGAAAGGAGGTGAAGTATCCTACCCCACACTGCAGGGCAAAAGAGGGTAGAAACAGATGAAGAGTGCTCCACCAGCTCCATCTGTGCCCTGAGTGATCCGCTGTCAGGAATGCACGTGGCATGCTATGCACCACACACCAGGCGTTGCATCATACACCACACACTACACACTGTGCACCATGCACCACACACTGTATACCGCATGCTGCAACACTGCATGCTGCTCACAGCATAACAGTGGTGCACAAACCACCTGCCCTGGAGCTGCACACTGACCATGTCCCCTCTATGTAAGACCTATCTCAAAGGGTACATCTGCCTGACTACCTGAAGTCACACATTTCAGTATGTTCAGCCACTTGACTTCACAAATCTGAATCACATTTGCTTTGTTTGCAATTCTCTGACTATTTAAGAGGTTGGAAACAAATTCTGTGAGGTACAACACACACTTTTCAGTGTAGCTTGAGTCACAAACTTTCAGCAAAGAGCTCCTGGCACCATATAAAAGTTTAAAAGCTTTTAAAGAGCTCTTGAACTCTACAATACCATTGAGATTTGCTGTTCCCAGATGATATCTGTTACCTTAAGGGGTGGCTGGCTGCTGGGCAGTGTATATTTTAGCAAAATCTAAAGAGATTTCCTGGGGTGAAATAGATGGTCTTTGTAACTTGAGAACTTTCTTCTCACTCAATGATGTGACGCCTGCAACCATGTAAGTGGCTCAGAAAAGACAAGACTGGAAATTATCTAAATGAATGAATGAATGAATGAATGAGTTGAATGTAATACGTATGGAATCTGAACATAGGAGTTAATCTAAGAAAATATTTATTTATCAAACAAGTCATAGTTTGGCTAACTAATGTATTCCCAGTCAAGAATCAAAAAATGACACTCAAATGTTGATCTGTTAGCTCTATGCCTTTATCAGTTCCTAAATGGGAATTGATTCTGAGTAATTTGGAGGGAGTAATCCAAATACAGATGGGTGTTCTGAAAATTAGTGCTGTTGTTAAGTAAGGGGGAAAACTTACAGCTAACTACGCTCACAGTGAAAGTATGTGATAAACACTGGGGTATAGATAAGTCTATAGCACTTACCAGATGGCTGAGTTGATAACTGAAAGGGGTTTCTTCCTCTTTCCTTCAGCTGCCTGTTTTTGAAATTTCTTTTCATGTATTGTGCGGCTTTTGTGCTTAGAGAAATGAACTCTTCCTTGTAGCTTGCCCTTATCAAACCAGCTTTTTTATGGGAGTCAGTTTAATGGCAGGCAGACATAACTTCAATCCCTTAAGGTCATACTGCTCTCTTCAAAGGTTAGGACATATGCTGGAGTTAGGCTGGCTTTTTGAGGTAGCTCCATTATGGCTTTTAAAGAAAGACTTGCAATAGGCAAAATGTTTCTATGGAAATATCATATGTTATTTCAAACTAATAGCCCGCAAAGGATTTTATGAAGCATAATCTATCCCTGTTTACAGACTAGGAAAAAGTTATTTCTCATGTTTAAAAAACCTGGCATGTGTAAACATGTTTATACCAATAAGCCAGCAATTAACACTTTCACAGAATATACCTGGCTTTCCTGAAAGTCGCAAAACCATAAACTGATGGGCAACCTGAGATTAAAGCTCTCAGGAAGAGTAAAATTCCCAGAGATCTCTGAAGCAAAAATCTGAGTGGCTGAGGAGAACTGCTCAAGAGTGAGCAGAGCTGCCACTTGCCACATCCTCAGGGAAGTGGCTTCCTGTGTTATGGTCTTAGCCAAGAATATGAACATAACTATTTCCTGGGTTTTGTTTGTTTTTATTATTATACCTCCCTCCCATTTTGGCTTATTCCTTCCCATGCATCTTCTTACACCTGCCCTCAGGGCTCAAGAGGGGAAAAGAAATTCCAGGCCAAATATCAAGGGGTTTAAGCAATCTTTAGTATTTCACAATGACTTACAAAGACATCCCACAGTTGAGAAAGACCTAATGCAATCACATCTATAGCCCCTATAAGGTATCACAATCTGCTGTGATAGGATGCAGTTAGAAAAGTGATCTTTCAGGATTTCATATTTTTTATTGGTCAGGAAGGCTTGATATAATCCATATTAGAATTTACAGTAAATGTATAAAATGTATTGATGGAGAAAAAAAGATTTCTTTTTATTTAAGCTAGATCAGGTGGTTTCTCCAATTTATCTTAGTTTATATTTCTAACCAGTATTCTCCTGAAGCCCAAAGATGAGTACATTCCATTCATCCAGACTGGAAATCACAGATTTATGGATCTTTTCTAAAATCTTTATCAGAGAAAAATCTATTAGCTTTGAAAAATAACAGTTCTTCACTTAAGGACATGGCTATTTCAGAAAGAAGCACATCTTTACAAGCTCCTCCATCTTCCCTTCATGGAATTTCTAGGGTAATTGTGCAGGAATTGAGCTATACCTGCTGTACTGAATGTTTTCCTCAGTGAATTTGAGGTAAGTGTAACATTACAATGATCTAAAACTTGTGGAAGGCAAAATAATTAGTGATAAATAAAACTGTGGCCAGGACAGTCACAAAAAGAGGTCTCTGACCCTGAGCTGTTCCTTTTATGCAAGCGTAAGAGTATCAGATAAGAGCAAGATTATAAACCTAACTGGGAGATTGGCATTGCTGGGGCATGTGGAGGTTTGATTGCATTCATCTGAGAAGAGCATTGGCAAACTGGATACAGAAATAGGTCCAGAAAATGCTTAGAGGAAATGTTGTACAGTGAAAAACTTACAGAGCTTTTTATCTTACCAAAATTAATAGTGAAAAATGTCTTGGCTTTAATGCCTACAGGGAAGAAAATATAGAATATTATAGCTCCCTTAAGTTTTCCAGAGAAAGACCTAATAAAAAGATACATTTAGGCTGAAACCAATTGAATTCATATTACCCTGATTTTAACAGTGAGGATGGTTAAGGACAGACTTTTTTGACTCCAAATTTTTGCTTCTCAATAGTTTGGGAGAGAGATTTGACTCAGGGCTGCCCAAAAATCTGTTGATCTTGGGCAAAACTGATCCAGAGCCCATGGGGAGAGTGAATAGCCAGAACCTAGGAGCTGAGGATAGCTGACTCCCTCCACCCCTATAAAGGCCATGGCTAATCTATGAATTGAAATTTGAAAGCTGCATGAGAGATAAAAATGTTTCTTATTTAAACAACTCTGTGCAAAATTGTTTCAGAATTGGCAAAATAATTCAATATTCTCCAGCTGGGTTCAACTTGCTGCATTACAGCTCACAAACCTTAATTTACTCTAATCCAAGCTGATATGGTTTTTGGTTTTCAAGAAAATTGAAACTGAATGTTGTAGACAGCATTATAACCTATTCTTTTTTCATCATTATCATTATTATTATGGTTGTTATTATTATGATATTTGAATGTTTTTATTATCCTGTGTTAAATGCTCACAATCTGTTAGGCATTGTAGAAGATGCAGTAGACAACACCTGCCCCCGAGTGCATATAATTTCAGCCTCTGATCTGGCAATTTAAAATGCATGGCTGGAATCCACATTAAAGTTAATGACGCTCCACTTGAGCACAGCAGTCTGCCTGAGCATTATAAATTGCAGGATCTGGGCTGTAAGTATTTGCATGTGGATATAAGATTCCCCTTAGTCTCTTAAAGTCAAAGCTTATGGCTAGAACAGACAGTGAAATTTCCATCCCTTGGAAGGGTACAAGAACTGATCTGAAACCAGGTGTGCAGCTTTGTGGGTTTGACGATGTTTCCTTACTTTGGATGGAAACCATTATCTGACCCAAATTACATATGAACCAGAGGCTCCTTCAACCAAGCTGCTTACCTTTGAAATGGCTGTTGATGTCAGCTTCACTGTAGAGCCCTGGGAATCACACATGGCTCTGGAGCAAAGCCAGGAGGTGCTGCTGAGAGGTACCCATGACCCTCAGCATCCCTCATCAGGCATGGATAGATCAGCAGCACCTGATGCAGAGCTGAGAGCCTGGCTCCTGGACCAGCCCTGCAACTCATATGGGCACCTGCACTGCTTCAGGTGTCCTCACAAAAGCTGCTGGAACACTGAATTTGACTCTGGGATCAGCAAAAAGGCCATCCCAGTATGTTTTGAAGGTAATTTGGAGAAAACTGCACTCATCAGAAAAATGTTCTTCTCGGATCTTCAGTTGCTTTAATTACTCAAATCTGCCTAAGTCCTATTTACTTGTGTGTTTAAAATCGAAAAATGCAGGAATAAAAAAAGAACATAGGCAGTAGAAATGAATTCCCTGTTGCACTTTTATTTCACCAAAAAAGAAACTGATACAGCTGGGGATGAGGAAGGCTGTGGAAGTGATTCGCAGGCAAGGTATGCAGTTAGGGCACATTCTCACACAGCGCTATGAATCTGAGCAGAGCATACAGCATCCACCACGAAGCAACATTTCTATATTTACAGGAGCCCTGCAAATCCTACTGAGTATAGGGTGTTGAACAGAAACAGCAAGTTTCATCAATGTGTTATCTTCCCCCTCTTTACACTGGTTCTTCAGGATAATACAGCCACTAAACTCTAGCTACTATTAGCAAAAATAGCAGCAACCTGATTGGAAGTAGTTTTACTGTTGGCTGCATTGCAGTGTATGCAACCAATTTCATCACGGATTAGGAAGAGAGCAATAGTAATATGACTGTGTTGTCCTTGACCTCTGCAGGTACAGCTAGTTTCCCAACCCAGTCAGCATGATGCAGGAACAATACTTCTGTCTCTCAAATGGCAAGTGGTTTTGGTTTTATTTTTGGGTTCTTGTGTCTGTTTTTCTTTTTTCCTCTCTCATTTCAGGTTGAATTTTCAAGCCAGAAGCTTATTGGGACTGAGCTGCTTCTCATTAATTGGGTTGTCAATGGTCCCATCCCCTCTTACCTCTGATGCAAGCCTGCCTCTCTTTTCTCTGTTTAAAGTTCCAATTTGCTTTTCTTGCATGATACCCCCTTGGACTGGAAAATATCCTCCAAATTTGCCAGGGTTCTTGTGTTAGAATTTAAGATCACAAAAGTTACAGCTGGAGAAGTACACACTGCTCTCTTAAACGCAAGCTGAGTCAAGCATGGGGTCAGGTGCTGCCTTCAATTATACTACTACATATCTGGAGGAATTTTGTTTTCTTAGTGACATTAATCCTGTTAACTGAAAGTCAAGAGTGCTGCCTGCACATTTCCCTTTGTACCTTTTCCCCTTCTGTAGTTTATAAATGATTCTTATCATAAAGAGTTTGGTGATATTCTCTATAGTGGAATGCTTATAAGTATTAATGATACCATACCCTGCATGGTGTGAGATGCAAGCTAGGTAGTCTGTTTAGAAAGAGTTTGTTTATCCTCTGTGGGAGCCATAAGCATGGCCGATCCAAGACAGCTTGAATTTATGAAGTGCAGAGATTTCAGAGGAAGGAGGCATCAAGTGTACACTTCTTCCTGCAAATCTGAAACTGTCTCAATACAACACAGTGTTTGATCTCCCAGGCTAAGCTCACACCCTATTCAAGGAAGTATCTTCTCCAGAATTTTTAAAGGTGGGGGAAGACATGCCTTACCCCTTGCTTCTCTTTGCCCCTTCCCTCTTTGGGTCCTTCTTCCTCTTCTGTTTTCCCCTTATAGTATCTGCCTCTCCGCCTCCAATCACTCCTCTTACTGTTGGCCTAATTTATCCAGGAGCATTCTTCACTTCACCCTCTTTCATTTCTCTTCCCATGGAGAAGACCCATGTCCAGTACATATTTTCAGGTTTTGATGAGGAGGAATTTAGCTTAGATGATCGCATAATTACTTGACTTTTTTAAGAAGCACAGCTTGGAAAAATTACTCTAATTTGTGTAATTTTTCTGGAATCATGCTTGCACAAAATTTAAGTAATTGGAATATGCTTTTAAACCAAAAAGCTACTACTCTGGACAATTCTCTAACACTTTCTATTTGAAGTAAGATAATTATCATTATCTTTACACTCCCCTCAGTTCTGCCACAGAGTGTTTTTTAAGCAAAATTTGTGCGGAAATTTTGAATTTGAAATAAATAGAAAGGTTCAGCCTGGGTGCTGTGTGCCTGTGCTGGGCTGCCAGTGGTGTTCTCACAAGCTGAATTGCTTCCCTGTGGGAGCTGTCTCCAGTACAGTCATGACCTGCAATAAAAACCCAGCTGTGTGTCAGTGCCATAAAAAGCACTGAAGGTGCATCTATAATTAATGCCTGTAGTTTTCAGCAGAGCTGGTCCAAAATGGAAAGAATAGGAAATTCTCACCTATCCTGTATAAACTGTCCTCAAACAGATGCTGGAATCTTGTCCCATGGCTTTGGTGATAGTCTGTGCCCCATGAGTTCGTAGCAGTAAAAATACTTGTTTCTAAGGCTTTTTTTTTTTTCTTTCTCTTAAAAGGAAACCTCTGCCCTCAATCCATACTTTTTTTCTTTTTTTCTTCTTCAATGTTTTGTCTTTTCCCTCATGAGTATTACCCATAAGCAATTTCTGCCTGGCTAAGTACCAAAACTATGCGTAAGAACAGAAGACAAAGGTCTTAGGGGGCCAAGGTCTCCTACACCCAGCTCGATAAGCATCTCACCTAAGGCTGCATCCAAATAGAGAGCAGAACTTCTCTGTCTCAGGATTTCACACAGGTTCAGCTGTGTTTTCCCTGAAGTTAACACTGACACATTCTAGTAGCCCTATTTATCTCCAGATTTACACATTTAAACCAGGGGAATCAGAAGCATTCCATTTTGTGTTAAAACTTTTCCCTAAGCCGTCTTAAAACTTCCTTTCACTTCCTGACTTTTTGCTTGGTGATAATGATGCTGAAGGGGAGTGGGGTTTGTCCCACTGGAAGAGGAGTGGGACATTGCTTGGTTACTCTGGCTCTTCTGAAAAAGCTGAAGACCCATGCTGGCTTTACTGGCAGTCATATGAGATGGACACTTGTTTACTAGGAGCTTGATATAGGCCATTTTTCTTTACAGCTACCAAATGGCAATGATTGCTGAAAGGAGCTCTTGCTTGCAGCAAACAAACACAGCCATACACAAGTTCACTGCTACATTACTAGCACACCAGAAGCAGCAGCAATCCCAGCATAAAAGCTGTTGAATTACACTCAGAAAAACATTCCGCCCTAGATCTTAGGGAGCACTATAGTGTATTTGTGTTATAAGATTTGTATTCAGGGAAGGGCTTTGCAGAAACAAATGCAACTGTTAGTTGTACAGTGTTTGCCTGGTGCATCAAGATTCTAGGCACAGTCATGAGACTGACTGGGTTCTTCACAGTGGCCAGTCGGCAGACACAGCAAAAATCTGAATAACACGTCATGAAAAAGAATAAATTTGATTTAAAGATCCCGTTGTTTTTTAAAGACAGAGATATTCTGGAAGCATCTTAAAGCTAGTACCTTAAATTTGTCAGAGTTCCCACTAAATCCAGTGAGACAATTTGTGAAAATGATGGACACTAAATAAATTCATGCAGTATTTTAGTAATTAAAGAAAATATCTATATCCATTTGAAAAGTAGTCTGCAGATATTGATTAATTTAGTACAGCACATCCACAGTTCTCTCATAACTTCCTTCATCTCTCATGTATAAAATGCAGCTGCTTTGTTGACACTGTACACATTAATGTATAACAAGTTGCATTTTAACTGATGTGACAGTGCTTTTTTTCTTCTTCTTCTTGTTTGCTTTGAACTAACAGAACATATGCTAGCCTGATATTAGAAATCAGAGGGTCCTTTAGAGAAAGTCATTCTGTAAGTAAATGGCTTAGAATAAGTGAAGGACAAAGCCATTTACAGGTTTGGTCTCATTCAGACCATGGATTAACTGTTCGATAATTCCATCATCACTGAACCCATTTGTGCATCAGTTTATTTTTGCATTTATTTATCTGAAAGATAGGTATAAAAAGAGTTATTCACCAAATAGTGGCTTTTTGCTTCTCTGTAAGCTAAAGAATCATTTACAGTGTCATCCCTGGACAAAAAATAACCAACAAAAAAGTGTATCTTCATGCTCGGGCAGTTACCACAGCTATGCCAAGAAACAACTCAGGTGGAATATTTTAGACTTACCAGCCCTGAGAGAAGTGTGAAGATACATTTAAGCAATGCCAATTTACTGTAATTCCCAACTGTTTTAATTAAAAGAACAGAATGTTTTAAAATAAATGTTGCAAAATAGCTCCACTGATGTGCTTCTGCTTAGAAACTAGTCAAAACCCAACAAACCACCAGAAGAAAGATGACTGCAGAGTTGTGGGGCAATTTTCCCTCATATGAATCCAGAAGAGGATGGTCTAGACAATGCAAAGTAAAGGGATAAAGAAACTAAGTGCATGCCAATTTAATACTCAGTAGTCTGCAGATTTACTAGATGGGATATGCCTTAATATTTTCCAAAGGCTTTTGAATCCCTTCTCGAATATTTTTCACTCCCATCTTCTGAACTTTCCTTTGTTCCTTTACAATAGCTGTGGTATATGTGATTGCTGCCTCTGAAAGTCCCTTGGAAGTATTTGTGAGAGAGTATGCAGCATTTGGCTCTCCAAGGCTGCAGCTAAATCCCAGGGTTGCTTGCCAGGTCAAGAATTGCATCTGAGAAAACTTCAAGGGCTCAGTATCTCTGGGCTGATTGTCCATAGCAGGACTAAAATGCCAGGGAAGATTTCAGATTTCTATAGAGAGCTGAGATAGGTCGGTCTCTGTAAAAGTTATCTGACAGTGAATGGCAGGGCTTCAGTTCAGGGAAGCCAGTGCTGATGTTGCTTTTGATCACCACCAGCAGACATTTCATACCCACTCAGGAGAGTCAATAAGAACAGAAAACAGGGTTGCAGAAGGAACTTCTGACAGAACTAGCAGATGAGATGTAACTTTGCAGATGATGGGAGGGAAGTGAGACTCTTGGTACCACTTGCATGGGAAATTTGAAGGAAAGGATCCAAATTTCTTCTGGTTTCTCCCTAGAGCATTAGACGGACTTTGTTTTAGCAAAGGGAGTTGCCACATCCTAATGTTCTGTTGCTGATGAAGAGCAGGAGGCCAGAAGGAGTAATGACACTGTACTGATGCAGTGATGCCAGCAGTATTCAGAAGGGACCCAGTCTGAGCAGTGGTGTCAAGTCCCTTCACGGTGCTTTGCAATGGACTGTCACAGCACTAGATTTGTCTTGACCCTGCATTTGTGACTTCAATGGAAGACTTGACACCTATTACCATAATACGTAAATATGAAGTAACTCTGTGGGTTTGAATGGGTATACTCCTTACCCTCCTAGCACAGAAAATAGAGTTTGATCCAGATAAACTTGTGAAAAACCCATAGCTTGGTGATGGATTGTAAAAATCCACCAGTCCACATGGGATGTAACCTTCTCATAGGTTATAAAATGCTCTGGCTGATTAACTCTAATGCGATTCCATACTTTAAATATATTCTATATGAAACAGAATTTGGGTGGGAAAAAAAATGAGAGTAAAGAAAGAGATTTTGTTCTGTGCAGCAGCCCCATCTGTTCTGGATGTTCTGTGTTTTATTTCTAATTGCATAAGGACAAGGCCACCTAGGAAGTGACATTTGTAGAGCTAGCCCACCCTGGGATGTCAATTTTTTTAAAATGCAGAATAAAAAATATATAACATTAAAGAGAAAAATGTAATGAACCCCAATGAGATTTTTCTATTTTAGTCTATGTGAAATAGTTCATCTTTTCCTAGACAATCTACATTTTTTACTGTTCTCAGACAAGCAAGGAATCATGTCTGTAGTTCTGCCATCTTATCATCAGGCTGAAACAATCTGCACAACTCTCAACAAGTGAAATAGATACTATTCACCCATATATTACCCCAGTATTATGCAAGGTAACTCTGCTGATGTCAAAATTGAGACACATTGTTGTATGACTGATAGAACTCAGACTTTGTAAATTTATTACAAAAGCAGCTTAATAAGTACCATATGGCCTAGGGTATGGGAGCACAGTGAATGTTTTGAGACTATGAGAAAACATGTCTGAACACTGGTTCCCAGCCAGGATGTGGGTACCGGAGAAATGCTGAAACAGCCCAACCTGGTGCTGAATTTGAAGGAGCCCATCACTAGCCAGGCCCTCCTATGCCCCCAACCCTTGTTTTACCTTTCCAGGATCTTGTCAGAATCACCTGAATCCTTCAGGATAATTGAGAACATCCTAAACTTTCAAAATTCCGGAAAACCACAGAATTTTCTCATGCATCATCTTACGCAGCTGCAGGTGTTTTTGTCAGTATCTACCTTTTTACGCTAGAAGTAGGAGGAATTAGAAGCAAAAACAAGCCTGCTTGCTTGGGTCACATTTGCACAGACCCTCACAGAGTCTTCCATCCCTTCTTCCATCCCTATGCACATGGGTAGCCTCAATGGCATAAATGTAATGACGTACATAAAGCTGGGAGGTATATGCATGTATAGGAAGATAGAAGGCAGGGTTTTCCCAGCCAAGAATCTTTCAAAGTTTAAAAAAATCACAACACCCTCAGCTCAATCCGTTGGGATCTGTCTGTGCAGATATATATATATTTGCAGACAGCTCACATAATTATGTTACAGCCCTAAAAAGTTGGTGCTAGCTGTATTATTCTATGCCATTAACTGCTAACTTCCTGACAGGCTTCTCCTTTACATGCAAATTTTGAACTTCATATCTACATTGGCCACTTAAGGCAAGGTGCCTTGGAAAAATAATGAAAAACTTAGAGCCATATTGTTAACTTCATAGCATTAGTTCTTCTTGATAAAGGCTGGTGAAGCATAACTCTACATGTCATCTTAGAAATGCCAGGACAAGCTGCAAAGACTGGCATTTGATATATAAAATCTTCTTACACTGATGGCACATAGACTTGCAAACACTGAAAACTATTTGGACCCAACCCAATTACAGGATTGTAATTACACGTAATAACTCTTCCCAGGAGAAGGAGGGAGAAGGTCTCATCTCGTTTTAGACTTTATCTTGACCTGAACTTTCCTAGGGTCTTCCTAGCATCTATGAGGACAGCGTAGCTCTGTTTTCTGAAAATAAATTTGCATTTTTGACATCTGTCATCCTCTGTATAAAAATGCACTTTATATTGTGGACCAAGTTCTATTTTCATGCAACAATGTCAATGCTGAATAACCCAGCAGAGTGATGTAATAAAATAGCAAA
Source organism: Psittacus erithacus (assembly GCA_009867235.2). Taxonomy (NCBI): domain Eukaryota; kingdom Metazoa; phylum Chordata; class Aves; order Psittaciformes; family Psittacidae; genus Psittacus; species Psittacus erithacus. Next base: position 5,376 of record WYDI02021463.1, on the reverse strand, counting down.
TGCTGGCTTAAATGAAGTTATTGCAGTTAAATGTGGGCAACAGGGAATAGAAATTGCCCTGAGACATGTACATTATGTGTGTGCCTTTGAATTTCTGTGTCTTTTTCCTAACAGGAAGAGACTAGAGTTATCCCACTGGCTTTCCTATGGTGTGACTGGGGTCTGACTGAAGAGTGGTCATATTGGGAGCATTGCTGTTCTGCATCCTTACCCATCACTGTAAGTATCAGGAGACCTTTTGCCTCAGTAGCTGCAGGCTGAGTAGTGAGCATGAAAAAGGAGACTGGCAGAAGACACTTTGGATGAATTCCTTTGGACAATAGACCATACTGAGATACATACCTGCTTCTGCAAGTGCAACCTCAGAAGTTTTCTGCAAACAAAGGATGGATTATTTTCATGAAATTTCTCCCTAGCCTAAGGAATCAAAAAATAAAAATTGCTAATTTGCCTGCTTAAGGCTTCTTTGGTAGCTAGGAAACAATTGCTGCCTTATCTATGTCATATTATGTTATACTTAGGAGGGGTAGCTCATTATTTTATGAATTGTTTAGTTAAAACATTGAACCAAAGGTGTTTGATCGGTGGTCAGAGCAACTGTTTGCATGTGGCAATACTAAGTGGCAATGGATTCTGCGGGTCAGATGTGAAACTGCTGACCCATCTCAGGGTATGCGAGGCTTGCACCACTGAATGCAAATGGAGAATGCATGTGAAAACATGTTAAGTGAAGCACCAGCCTCCTCCCCTTGTATTAAAGGGGTAGTAAGTCTAAGCAACCAGCTGCACACTGGTTTCCTGTTCTCAGCCCTCCAAGGAAAGCCTCCTTGGGGTATGGGCTGCAGAGAAGCATGTCGACTGCTCACCTGCATGACCCTCTGCATCCTAAGGAAAATCCACTTCAAAATTTCCCCTCTTTGGCCTCCAGCATTGCTATTTAACCAAGAGCAACCTTCTCAGCCAGGGCATCCTTAGGGGAGGAGAAGGCTCCCCACTGACATATGCTGTCCTCCACACCAGCATGTTGCACTTCCTCCCCTGTCCTCTGTGGAGATGGCAGCTCTGTACTAATTAAAGATCTGTGCCAATTAGCTGCATCTAGTCTGTGAGTCAGAGTAACAGAACATAGAGCCTGTTTTGGAGTCTAGTTCCCAGTGTGGATCATCTACTATTAGAAGTGGCTATCTTTTTGGTTCCTTCTATTTTGCCTTGACTTGCCTCAAATGCATAAATCTTTCAGAGGAATGGATAGTGAAGCAGCTCCTTTTTCTATCGTTACTGATTTTTACCTGGCTTCTGTGGGATGCTTATGCTCTCTTCCCCCTCAGGCAAGGACTGAGCTCTCCAAGGTACACCATGCTGACAAAGAGCAGACTACATTTGTTTGTACCACTCCCACAACTGAATCAACCAACTTGCTTCTCATTTTAATTGTGCAGAAGTCTGAGCTGTACCCTGCATGAATGACAGAAGAACATGGCCCTTAGCATCTGTGAAAAGAAATTGGATTAAGGTTGGTTTATCTTTTGCAAGTTTTTTTTGTCCATAGTAGGTAGTAGCTTAATTGAAAACAAGTATCTTTCAGGGAATGGAAAAATTAAATGCTAATGCTGGCTAGTGTCATCTCATCAGAGTAAGCCACTAGACAGATGATATGCTGGGATGAAATGATGCTAATGATAAAAGAGACTGCCTGCAATGGCGAACAGAGGGAGTTCAGATCTTGGTCTCTGTGAAGGGAAAGAATGGACATAGAAAATGAAAAGAATGTAAATGTGCATATAACCCTGTGAGCTGATATGTTACCTATTTCAGATGTTTCAGACAAGGAAAACTCACACTAAAAAATTCCTGGTGTGACTATAAAGCCAATTTAGACAAATCATTAGAGCATCCAGGCTCTTAAAATCTGTATGGAAGTGATATGAGCATTGGGAGTTGCAGGGAACTCATTTCAGTAAGAATGCGCTGAAGGAACAATTGGCTTTCTTAGAAAACCTACCAAAGCTTCTGCTGGAGCCAGCTGGGGAGTCTTGTCATTCAGAGTTTAGAAACTCTGAATACCTTGGTTGAACACTTTTTATCCACTACTACAAATATCGGCTTCCCTCCCAGAAAACCGTATACCCTCCTGAGGTCATTTTCTGGCTGAGGTTAGACCAAGCAGCTGAGGCCACAGTTCCTTTTTCATTTCCTGTAACTCAGTCTACCCAGTTTGCACTGAGCCTGGCTCCCACAAGGGGGGAGGATTGCAGAATGCTTCTGGTGAGAAAACCCTTTTAAGCAGGGCTGAGACATCAGCGATTGATGGCCCTGCTTTGGTCTGTGGTGGCCGAAACACAGGCATGGTGACTGGGCACTGGCTTTTCAGTAGCTCCTAGGAAATGTGGTCAGATGACTTAGAATCAGCACTGGGAGGATGCACACTGGCAGTGAGATTAGAAACTAGAACTGCTTAGGAACTGTTAGGATCCCAACTTCATCAGAAAGAAAGGCAGCAAGTTGTCAGCTGTGAGGGACAGCAGTCATCTTCAGGTTTAACCATTCTAGAATATATAATTTGCTATAACTGCAGCAAATTCCTCCATTTGTTGCCAGTGAGGGGGGTGAATGTGACATTTCCTCTCAAATAGGGACCATTGATCTTCCTCAAAATGGTTACAGTCACTGTAAGTGTCATTTGGTTTAATCACCGTACAGGAAGGGAGCAGGTATGGCTAACACTGGGCTTTATCTGAAAAGGGAGGATGTTTCACAGGCTGACAGGCCTTTCAGAATTATTTAAGAAGAGATGTAAATAGTTACCTAGATCTCATTTTTGCTGTAAAATTGTGAACCCCGTATTTATCCCGCAGACTGGCAGGGCTAGATGGAAAAATCTCTTTCTAGCCCTGGGATGGCTTCTGCAAGCTACAGATGATGCTGCGTGGAAAGATTATTGTGTCTATAGCTGGCACCTCAAGTGCCTCCTTTAAATCTACAAAGTGATAGTGGAGAAAAAAAAAAAAAAAAAAAAAAAAAAGAAGAAAAAATAATCCTTCTCCAAACCCATTTCCATGCTGTGAACGGCAACATTCCTTTTAATATACTAAGCCATTAAAAAATTAAGCCTCTTTCTTCAACACCAAAGTAAGGCAACTGCTCTTTATTGGAGAATGCAAATGCCTCAAGCTGCAGATTCTCTTTCACCAGCTCTCAGCAAGAGACCATTTAGTCTTAATTGCTCCTCACAGTGTAGTCCAATTTAGAATGGCATTAGCAGGACAAGAACTATTTGTTAATCAGTAAAAGGTATGAGAGACAGTTCTTCTTTGGCCTGAGGTTTGGATTCACCTTTTTGGGTGAAAATCTAACCAGCTGGAACACTCTCCAAGCAATACATGAGTATTAGCAAGCCATTCATTATAATCAAAATAAATGTATTTATGCAACTCAGTAGAGCAAAACTTTTTAAAACATTTATTTATGTTTGGAAAGACACATATTGCTGAACTGACAGAGACAAATTATGACAGTATTGACATTTGACTTGAGAAATATTTCTGAGCTTGCTTGGAAGGGAGGTGACCAGAAGCAATACGACAGTTTATTGTCTGGCTGTCTCAAGTTGCTTGTTCAGACAAAATGGAGAGTCCCTTGCTGTTGGAAGAACATTTTTCCCAAGACACAAATGTGAAGTAGGTTGAGGGATTCCCTGTGATCCTTTCTTTCATGCTTTGAGTGCATAATTCAGAAGTCACACCTATAGATCTGACTATTTCCCATCATTTCTGACAGTTGCAGTGCAGCTCCACTAAGGTACATTCATGTAGTGCTTCTTCAAAAATACCTACATTCCGCATGGCTGTTTTATGCTCAAAAATTATTGTTTCAAATTAATAAATATATTGTTTGTGCCCAGTTACTGAAGCGGCATTCTTGGGCATGTTTTTTTGTCTAAGACATGTTAAGGTTTTATATGCCATCTGGTCTAAGGTCACAGTGTTTTTAATAGCAGAAAAAGAAGACAACAAAGCAAGCAGGTAGAAAGGAAGAGAGCTGAATGCAGTTCATTGCAAGGTGTGGAAGAATGTGATTGTGCTGTGGAAACCTTCAATGGAATCACTTTGATGGGCCTGGGCAAGTGTTAACCATGGTCATAACCTCAGCAAAATCATTCCACTCTCCCTTGACTGGAGGCAAATACTAAACAAATAAGGGCTATCCTTTTTCTATAGAGGAGAAATCTTACATAGTGAACAAATTAAGGAAAATCCACCTGGACAAAAATCAATGCAGAAATGTCTTTTATCATCTGAATGCAAGGCAGCCTTACCCCCTGAATTTTACGACACTTGCCAGATTTCAGGCATTCTGATGCTCAAAAAAGAGTTATGTTTTCTTGTTACCTGGCTAATGAAGATACTCTATTCCTGCAAGAAAAGTGTTTAATCTCATCCACTCGTTATTCTTCGGAAATGAGAATGAGATAGATTTATTTTTTTTAATCAGCAGTAAAAACCCTTCCAAGCAAGAGTTTTAGTGATGTTTCATATGTGTGCCCTTGTTTTTTTACCTTTTTTTCTTTCTGTCTGAGAGCTTCCTTTGTGAGTGGCCTGCAGGGATCCACAGCGTATGCCTGTGGGAGGGCTGGTCTGATGGCTGGACTTTTTTCAGCCCTTCACTGGGTGAATCATTCAGAAAGGCTTATTTTTCAAAGAGCTTTTATTTACTGTCCAACACATCCGTAGATCTGAAATTCAGTATTACATAAGAAATTACACTGTATTCTTGTTCTGCACAGTTTATATGTCACAGACCTGCTTCTGTTAGGAAGGTCATTAAAGGACAAATCACTTTCAAACATGCTTTCAGCAGAGAGCTTCACTCTTGTTAATCTAAGGCGAAACACTATGGGCATTTCCTACATCGGGACTTAAATTTCTTACCTTTCTGCTCTCTTTGCTGCAAGAGTTTTTTGCACTGACATTCTGTTCTAGGGTGCTACACCATCAACTATAGCTGTGCAAGGGCCTTTCCACTCACCAAGACAGACTGCTGCTGTTGCTACTAGCCCTCCCCATGGCTGGGGGCTGTCACAAAGCTCTTGATTTTCTTTTCTTCTTCTCCCTTCCTTTGTTCTCTAGGGTATTTACCATCTATTGCAAACTTCATGAACTTAACCAAGCCAAGTGCAAGCTTTTACACCTGGGTTGGGGCAATCTTAGGCACAGCTACAGGCTGGGCAGAGAAGAGATTCAGAGCAGCCCTGCGAAGAAGGACTTGGGGGTGTTGGTCGATGAGAAACTGAACATGAGCTGGCTTCAGTGTGCGCTCGCAGCCCAGAAAGCCAACCATATCCTGGGCTGCATCAAAAGGAGCGTGACCAGCAGGTCG
>WYDI02021459.1:0-29730 GCA_009867235.2 Psittacus erithacus | reverse complement strand
GAGTCCTCTTGATCAGGTGGTCTGTAACAGATCCCCACAATAATGTCTCCCATCACTGTTCTCCCTTTAATCCTGACTCACAAACTCTCTGTTGTCTGCTCACCTGTCCCCAGGCAGAGTTCCATACACCAAACTAAAGATAATTCTTTAACTAAAGATTATTCTTTAGTACCATACACAGTGCTGTGACTGCTGCCAGCATTTAGAACTCTCCTAGGTAAACCTCCATCTTCTTGATTTCAGAGTAACCCTTGCAGGGGTTCTCTTTGTGTGAGAACACCTGGTCAAATGAGGTCGGCAAATGTAAATTCTATCAACTATATCGGCAGGTGATAGCATTCAAAACATATGTGTACAGCTGCTTTTGAGTATGCAAACAAAGGCTTCCCCATTTCAGACCTGCAACACTTCATGCATTTCAGAAGACCAGTACATAAATCCTCTGAGATTAAAGGCTAAAAAAAGTCCGTCAGAAGAGAATGCTTAATTTCTCAGCAACTTATGTTATGTCAGCAGTGGGCATTTTAAAAGGAGCAGTCTTCTACAGAGACAAGAGTCACTTGCTCCTTGTTTTGAAAAAGAATTTTTGGAATTTTTGTGTCTTCCCAGTGTGGGACTCTGGTAACAGCAAGTGACTGAGAAAATGCATTTTTTCTAGGCATGCTGAATTTTTCATTTTATTTGCCAATAGCTTTTGTTTCCACTTAAATATTCAGATGCAATATATGGTACCTCAGAATTGGGAAACTGATTTAGGGATAGAATTCTCAATATTTTCTGAATTTGCATCAGCCTTTAAGAATATACACTTGTAGTTTAATCTCATTACAGTTACCTTTCTCAGTATTCACAACCTTGTTCATGTTTTATATAATGTCAGATAGCAAGTGTCAAGAGAAATTTAAAATTATAGTTCATTTACTCTAGTTAAACATAAGGAAGCAAAAGCAATTACCAGAGCAAAATGATGGAATTAAAGATTCTTCTTGCAACCTAGTTAGGTATTTAGTGTTTGATGAGTGTTGCAATAAGATAAATATATTTTTCAGAGAGGACTGTATCAATTTGCAATCATGAACGAAAGCCACTGAACATGATTTAGATATCAAATATATGGTTTTCAAACAATTATCAATTTTGGACCCGGAGGCTGGAGTTAGGTGAGAGTACAATTTTTCTTTGTTTCTCAAAAGATATTTTTTTTTAATGATAAATAATGTCTGATTAAGCAACTTGATGTTTATTACAGAAAATATTCTTAAAGAAAGATTGAATTTTAAGGGATCTTGCAGATGTTTTACAGGAGATATATAAACAATCCCACATAAACAGACTAAATGCGTTTTTGCTATGAGGATAAAATGTTAATTAGTTTAGTTTAATTACAGTCTTACTACATGCTAGACGTTGAAATAGTGGATTGGTGATTCATTTTGATTGATCATAAAAAGTGAGCATAGACTTATTGTTGTGGTGACTAGTCTCAGCTGTATGCCATGTGCATCTGTAATTTAATCAGTGATTCATACTATATGGCACATTACACATACCAAAAATCTTCTGATTGTTAAATATAGAGAACTTGAATTCATCTAAGCCTTATTTATAAATATCAGATGCTCTATAAGAATGAGTTATAAATTCAATACTGTCATTATTTGGCATGGCTTACTGTAGTTACAGCTCAGTTTGTTTACAATGCGGTCATAGCAAGGCAAAAAGTGGTGCTGCTGTGGTAAAAAACATAACAGAAAAACACAGCCTCATCATTAAAATTCAGGAAGACTGGGATGGTAGGGGAGGAGAATGATTTCCTGAGAATTGCTTTTTTTGCCTCTCAGTATAGCATAATTATTTTTACTAGTTTCCTTTGGGCTCACATTTTCTTTGCCACTGATATCTGCAGACAGAAGGAAGAAATGGGCTTAACCCTGCTCCCTGCTTGACCAGCTGCAACATGAGAAAGATCCACATTACTGGGAAGAAATTCAAGGGACCTTGTCCTCATTACTGCTTTTTGTGTCACATGCTCTGCTTAGTCCCTGCTCTCCTGCCATGGCATGAGCAAGCAACCAGAGGCAGGTTTCGACATTCTTCCCTTGGTGCTTGCCACCAGTGGAATGATTCAAATTCAGCCTCCACACTTTGTGTCTTACGGTGTTCCTCTGAAGCAGAAGACTTCTAAAGAGTTAATGGGAATATTTATATATATGAATTTAAATGTTAGGACTGTTTTATAAAAGCTAGAATAAGCTCTTTATAGATGCATCAAGAAATTAAGAGCAAGTAATACACTTGTTAGAGTGTGTTGGGTATTTATGAGAAGTTTATAATACATTTGAGAAAAATAGTACATGTATAATGACTTTTCTTTTTTTTCCTAAGTATGGAACTGACATGCACATTTTTCAGCTTCCACCTTTTTTATTGCGTCTAAGTTAATTTTATTTAAATAGCAGCAGAAGCAAACATGTTTTTATTCCTTTTATTTGCCCATATAGGGATGCAGTTCTTTTCGCAGTGAGTTCTTACAACTCCTCATATCACTAACGTTTATTCAAGTGTGCATAAGGGTACGTCTGCTCCACCTCCATCTCTGAATGTCTCCCTATTTTTAGATGTAACAAAAATGAACAGAGTTTCTTAATAGTTTGAAAGATGTATCTGCAGAGAAATGAAATATCATTTTGAAATAGTTGTGATAGTCATATTCTTACCCGTGTAACCAATTTATGTTCTTTCAAGATCTGAGGTATAATTCATTTTCTAATGTAACTTGCAGTCTTGTTTCAAATCTAATGTTTGTTTTTTTATTAAAGACAGGAAAAATTATGACCAGCTACTTGTACATATAGAATAGTAAAAGAAAGGGAGCCAAATGATAAAGACAGGGAAACATGACAGAGCCAAAGTCAAGTTTTGAGTTGCATTAAATATACAAAGTAGTGTTATAGAAGTCGTATGACTGGTTAGAAGGTGCTTTGCAGCCTCTACCATCTGCCTGTATTGTTGTTGTTCATAAGGTTTAGTATTTTTTTTCTGGGGTCTAGCCAGCCTGCTCGTGTTTAATAATCTGCTGTCCTTTTGTACTTTACTCAGCAATCATTCACATTCTGTTGCAATACCAGCAAAACTTTAAACAACTACTACTCATGTTTAATTCATGTTGGGGTTATTCTCAGATGGTCTTAGAATGTGCCCATTCACTACAACCTTCTTAAAATAGCCTTTGGATATACAAACTTACAGACTCTTTGCTCATTTTCCCAGAAGGAAGCCTTCCGCTGTACTGTATTTCCATGGCACATAATGCAAATTAGGGAAAAAGGGGGAGGGGGGGAAGGGAAAAAAAAGAGAAAAAAGAGGCCAGGTTCCCATGCAGATGTTCCACACCTCTTTTCCACAGCCTTCAAAATTTGTCCTCTAGTAAGTGTGCAGGGAAATGTGTATCTAAGAGAAACAAAGCTGTTACTTTTCTAAAAAATTAAAAAAAAAAAAAAAAAAGTATTTTCTCCCACCTCCTGTTGTTATGCTGACACAAATCCGCTGTTATAGATTAGACTTTGCTGGGGCTAGTAGGGACATGCCAAAACTACAGACTGTTTTATCTGCAACAGCATTTTTCAATGTTTGTTAGGATTAGGTAAAAAGCACCTTTCTTTTCCTTCCTTTCCTACTACTGAATTCAATGATGTACAACAGGTTATCAGATTGGGGCTGGAAGAATTTTTAAGATTCATTCAATTTTTTTTCAGTAAGCCTGATCAATAAAATACAGAGGAATTTGCTACATAATTTTTATCTGTGAAATAAGAAAATTCCCAGGACATATTTGCATAGGATAATATTTCCTCATATGGAAGACTATTACCATGGAAGCAGATTGTCAGGCATCAAGAACCTCTGATAGAAAACAGTAACAAAAGCTCAGATTCGTTTTAAACTTTCAGCTTTGTGACTGTGTGATTGTATTTAATAGAAGTTGGAAAGATCACTATCCATGCAAAAACTTTGAATGTTTAGAATATAACAGGAATATGCTCTGTGTCTTTGCTATAAAACATATATAGATATATGAAAAACAAGTTCAACGGTCCATGAAATGATGTACTAATCTGAAGAATTCACACGTGATTTGGGCCATATTTTCATCTTCATGCACCTGCAATTGTAAAAGCAATTTCACCCCGAAAGTAAACTTATAAAATACATACATTTCAGTTACAGCCAGAAAAGTCTCACAGAAAATAGTTTTTTTTTTGTTTTGATGTAAAATTGATACAATTCTTGCAAAATAACTTCTATAGCTTATCTTAACTTTGTTTAATTTTATTTATTCTCTGTGATGTTGATTATTGCTTTATGTTAGCAGTATGGAACTGTTGGGATATTCAGTCTTTCTCTTTTTGTAAGTTATTTTTTTAGTCCATTCCTGAATATGCTTGTGGATTTAAATACAATTTAAACATTTAAAAAGATATAAAATAAATATTTAAATGTAAACACTACAAATACAATAACAGCATATGTAAAAAGCAGGTAGAACTGAATGTCTTCTTTGCTCTTCTTCCAAAGATCTTATGATGGAGTTAAAAGCATTGGTTACTTACAAAGTCTTTGAGATTGATGCTGGTTAAAAATTTATTTAGATTCATTTACTACCTAATAGTATATACTACTTTGTATAGTAAATACTTTGAATAGTAAATACTTTGAATAGTAAATACTATTTCTTACGGTACTTTGTACTATAGTAATACTTCTTTAAAATGGTGCAATTTGAAATTATTGTAAAACAGGATTTACAAGGGTAGAAAATGAGAAAAGAAAATTGAAAATCTTTTTGAGAAATAACTAGATTTGCATATCTCAGAGCATGCATGACTATCACTGGAATTAGGGAGAATTTTCCATGCTGGCAAATTGTTTTATCATGTTCTATATAGAAGTTCTTATACTGCTTCTGAAGTGCTTGGAGGTCTTCATGGTCAGAACCAGAACAATAGACTAAATCTGGTCTGGGCACCGGATATTTCTATGTTCCCATGGATAGCCTTGTTTTAGAAACAACTGCCGAACATCAAGTGCTGAGAGTTGATAAAGGCATTGAACCAGCTCTTGTTAGGTGTATATCCATCACAATTTTCTGTCAAAAAAATATTCTCACTACTGCTCCAGCAGCAGCAAGATTAAAAGCACTATGGCAGTTACAAATCCAGTATTCCTTGGCTGTTCATAGCAACCTGGCTCTGAACTATACCATTGTTAAAGTGTCAAAATCTAGCATAACTTTGGTATAATAAATATGCAATTAATAACATAGCAGCAATATTTGTGGTGATGGTAAAGTTTTCCCATAAATCTGTGGTGTGGGCAGGACTCATAAAACCTTGGAAAAAAGAATGGAAAGGAATCAGTTGTAGGCATCAGAATTTATTAACATTCATTAACAGACTTGGCCCTCTTATGAAATGAATAAGGAAAGGACCGAATAGAAAAGTATGGGATTGGAGTTTTTAAGATGGTACTTAGTGCTGTTAACACATTCTGTTGGCTTTATGAAAAGCTTTTTTGTCTATTTTTCCTAAATATATCTGATTTCCTCTTGAAACGCAAACACAAGTATGACAAGCAGAGAGGATGGCAAGCGGAAACCAGAAAACAAAATTTTGTCTCAGAAATCTGTATTTGTTTGGTTTGTTTGTTTTCATTGAAACCTCAAATGGTTTACGAAACGTTCAGGCAAGTGATTAAGGCAGGGACAGGTACTGATCCTGGAGTTTACAACTGCAATGTAGTTTCCTCTTCTCTCTTCTGCCCCCTACACCCAAGAGTCGTGTGTGCTTGTGTCCTGCATGTTGCCTCTGGGCTTAGGGTACTGAAGCCATGTGTTGGATGTGCAGACATTATCAGAAGACCTTCCTTTTGCCTCTTATTCATCTCTTCAACCTGCTTTTAGGAACCCCCAGCAATGAGTATTAGGAATTCTCAGCAATGCCCTTCTGCTCCCTGGAAAAAACTTTTTTAGGATTTCATTAACTTTAGTTAACTGTCAGAATTTTCTTTATTAATGCAAGTAAGGGAAGGAAAACCTTTGTGGGGTTTTGTGGTTTTTTTTTTTTGTTTTGTTTTTTTTTTCCCTCTCCTTTTCAGGTTTTGTTTTTTGTTTTTTCCTTTCTACCACTTCATACATCGCTAAACCTAAATTAAATCAGGCAGAACACAGGATGTAGGAATGGCACTTCCACAGCCTGAGGATTTTCTACCTGCCAAATATCATAAGCCAGATGCAAAAAAAAAAAAAAGTGAATCCACAGGGCTTTTTGGAACTGAAAATGATAGCCACTAGATATCATAATATCTAGAGTATTTATAAAGTTCAACTATATCAGGTGTCTGGTATATCTTCCTTATGAGAAAACTGGCATTGCTTGATCAAAGTTAGTGCTAGAAGTTGAAGTCTAATAAATGAAAATCTGGCCTTTGTTGCATGAGTCTTAAAATTAACCTTAAGTGGAAAAAACAATTGATAACCAGTTGTGATAAGAAAGCATCAAAAATCAGAATTAGTGGGCATAAGCATACCTGTCACTTTCATGTAACACGCTGGCTCCAGCTCCTGCTATTCAATTGAGATGGCATGCTAACCTGAGAGAAGTTGTCTTGGGGAATATAAACACCAGAGTGTTGCAAAGGGCTGCTAACTGGTTGCCCCTTTTATGATCAGTTTCTAGGAAGCTGTTTCTTGTCATCTCACTGTTGATGCATTTCTGACAAAATTCTCCACTGGGTAACTTCTGTTGCAGGTAAAATGTATCATGTTTATTACTTCATGCAGTCCTCCAGTGGAGTTTATTCTGCACTCCTATAAAAGTGGGCTCCACATTTAGAGGGAACGGTAGATAGCATTAAAATTTATACCAGAGGAGTGAATTGTATCTAAATAACTCTATAGTTAACTAAATAAAAACTTTTGAAGGTTATGGGCCAGTTCTTTAGCTGGTGTAAACTAGGTTCTGCTTCTCACCCACTGAGCATCTGACCCATTGTGTTCAGGCTGGTTAATGGGGCAGCAGGAAAATGCAGACTTATATGTCAATTGAGAATAATTCAAGTGGATAGATGACTCAGAAGGACAATGCAACAGCCCTGTATAGCTATTAATAAGGCTCCTTCAGTTGATCATCTGTGAAAGAGTTGGAAACATGGTACTTTCATGTGAAGAGCTCTTGACTCTTAACAGCCAAGAGCACTTCACATGAGATGTGAATGCATGTTGAATGTTTATTCTTTCATTAAATCATTCTTTGTTATTATCAAACCAATGCATTGTTATGGGATTTCCTTTTACTTTAAGCTATTTTTAAGTTTCAATACAAGTGTGGTTTGCTGTTAGTACTTGACTAATTATACTATTGTTGGTGTATTAGTTTAATCTAAGCCTCTCACCTTGGCTTTCTGTTGTAATACCCCCCATTCATTCAACAGTCTTCAATGGATTGGGCAAAATAAGAGATAGTGAAACTCTCTCACTACTCTTTTTAAAATGTCTATGAAATGAGTCAGAATTTAATGGAATCTCAGAGAGCACTCGTTCAAGGAGCTGCTCATGTTCACTGTAACGAAATGTAAATAAGGTTTTGAGCAATAAAAATACACAAATGTACAACAGTTGGTGTTAGCTAGAGAGGTTTTTGGGGGGCAAGGAGGTGTTTAAAATCAAAATAATAGCAGTGGGGATTTTAAACTTGACCTTCAGATAGAGAAAAATAAGTGCTCTACTTGGTTCCTGTGGTTGTTGTGCTCTCTTAGACTGAAAAGCTATGTAATTGAACTCAAATACCAATTATTTTATATTTAAATACATGACATAGTGCAAAATCCTACCCTTTCTACAGTAGGCCTTTTAATTTCAGATCACTACATTCCTGCTACTGATTTTTATCTTACTGTTAGTAGCAGTGGTGGAATGCCATACATATATATATGTGTATATATATATCTATATGAGGTATGGTCATTTTAAATATCAAAGGTGAAATGCAACAAGAGACTTGAGGTTTTAAAAATTAAATACCACCGCTGATTTCCAAATAATCTACCTTCTAATTATCAGCTTAAATGGGGAAACAATTTAGAGATCCTAATTTTCACTCAGCTTTGATTCCCCAAACTCAGTAGCAGTGTTTCTCTCTCCTTTAAAGATTTCCAGGTGCTGTAACTGAAGAACTGAACAAAAATAGTCATCACTTCCCACTCCTTTAACATTGTGCTACAGCACTGCTTCTCTTCTTTGCCCAGTTCTTGTGTAGGGCATTTCTCAGCATATGATTCTTAGATTCCTGTATGCACAGTATTCTTTTGGAGACAATTCTTAAAAGGAAAAACAAAAAAATGCACTGACTTCTTGCATTTCATATCATGCCTGACTCATTGAGCCATGTTTGAACCAGCAGGCAATGTAGCTCTATTGATTCTGACTCCAAGTGTGCAAAAAAACAAAATAAGGTTATTCAGTTAACCGTGTTAAATGCAAGCAACTTTGTTGCTTAATTATTGAATTGAAATTCAAGAGCACACAGGAAAAAGAGGGACTATTTCCAGTTTTCTGTTAAATACTGGTCAGTATGTGGAGTCATTTCATCACCAAGGCTTGTCTGTCTAGCTGTGGACACAGAACTGGTATTCAGGAGGCTTGAGTTGGAGAGCAGTGTAAACTTAAAAATACCTGAAGATTTGTATGATTGTAAATAAGTGTATGTGTTAACGTTGTCTAAAGTTAGTATTTTCTGTTGGGAAAATAATATTGTCTTTACTGCCTAGAATAGCAAGTCCAGGCTGACGTGTTACTTCAATTACGGATAGGAATGCCATGCTACAGTTTTATCTTTCTGATTCCACTTGGAAATCTTTTAATGAAAATTGTGTGAGATTTGTTGAGGTCCAGCAGCCAAGTCAAGGCATTGGCTCTGACCAAACTGCTTGGCCATGACAGACAAGTAACGACTAGGCAGGCACAGAATGACTGTGAAGGTACTTACGAAAGTATTGAATACTTTATGCTATCATCGCTTGATGTGTATGCATAGATTTCTGCTTTGCATCTTCCAGAATAAAAAATGAGCCTGAGCAGCAATAACTGTGCTTGAAACGCAGTTCTACATTTGAAAAGATTAGGTGTTCTCACCATTGCTGTCAATACTATAGCTGGAACCAGCCTATCAATGGCATTAAATATTCCACATGGAGATTCAACCTAAATTTCAGATAAGAATGACATTCATGTTACTGAAGTATCAGTGTTTATTGGAGTATGTTAGCCTGAGACATAGCTGAACCTCCTGCTGTTATACTTCTGTGGCAATGGCACCTAGATAAAAAGGGCTGATTCTGGCAGCTAAATGGGCATGATGTTGTAAGTTAACGTAGCATGTGACACCATCCAGTAAATACTGGGCACAAATCTTTCTGCTGTGATAGTACTGTTAACATGCAAATACAATGAGACATATGCTTTGTTTTGATTTTTCTTTTAAATACAAATCAAACACTGTAAACCTTTTAAAAATGTATGCTTATGAAAGCAGAGAGTAATGAAATAGAATATGAGGATAGTTATGGTAAATCATTGTATAACATGCAATAGTTTGAAGCTGCTCACACGTCACTTCACCATAACATTTGCAGTGTAATGAAATGGTCCACAAATGATTAATATTCTTAAGTGCTTTCTTTTTCTCTTAAATGCTTTCAGGCAGAAAAAAGGAAATATATTGCATTATCAGTGTTTGTGTGTAGTTAGTGTCACAGTGTCTATTGATTTTTACCTCCTGTTACAAATGCACATTAGGAGGTTTTATTTGTATGTGATAAACAAATTGGGGAATGTATCTTGAGCTACAGCTGTAGCTCGTATAAATGGTGGTAGCACCATTGACTTAATCTGAATTATGTTTATTTACATAGGTTGAGTATGTGGCCCTCGTCTTCCAAGAGAACTGAGAATACTCAGTGCAAGTAATACTTTATTTCCATGTCATTTAGATGACTCTGTTTCTGTTCTACTTCCATTTTAGCTTTATTTACCTTGTATTTCTAATGATTAAAAATACTTTCTTTGAAATGAAAAATTAACAGATCTTGAATATTTGTAATATGTTAGCTTTTAAAAAAATGTCCATGACATTTTATTATTGTACTTTTCAATGTAGATAACATTACAGAGAGTTAGGGTTATATGAAATTGCTTGAATCTAAAAACACAGGATGTCTTTCACAGGAGCCCTTCACTTGGTCTCAGTCTATAGGTAGGCTCTGTATTTTTGACACTGCCAATATTAGCATTGTAAAACATCAGAGTTCTGCTTCAACCACAGTCTTTACAGTTACTGCAACTGATTTCTAGGGTGGAGAGCATGACTTAAGCTCGAACAGTGGCTTGAGGAAGTAAATTTTCAGTTCAAGAATCAAAAAAAAGTTTTTAATTCTTATGACTTTTAGAGGAACTTGAAACTGATCTGAAAAATTTTCGAAGAAAGAGAGATATTCAAACCCCAAAACTTGTATGTTTGGAGAGAAGAAGCAGGAGGGTGAATGAAAAAAAGGAAAACTCGTGATAATTAAGCCAAATCTTAGCAAGGCTGAAGCGTCTTCCTTATGCTGCTTTTTCTACATTTGTTCTCACCATAGATTCATGAAGAACTGGAAAAAGAATCAGGAAAATTCTGGCAGAGAAAATATAGCGAAGAAGCAAGCCAGTCTTGGCAGATTTCTGTTAGCAGTAGGAATGTGGAATTCTTGTCGGTGCCCTCTCATTAGGTAATGGTGTCTTTTCCAAGTGAAGAGACTGAAAAAATGCCCTACCACTACTGCTGTGGAAAAGAGAGGGAAGTCTTTGCCACGACACTGAAACTCCATTCATAAGCACACTTTTTGTTTGATTAAAGGTCCTCATTTCACTATGAAAGAGTAAAAAATATTGAATAGCATCAGTAAATAAAGTAATAAGCTTTGAAGATTTAGAATTGTTTCTATGTATGTGCATATGCATGTGTATGGTTATTTCATGGAAACAATTGCTGGGAATCTGTTTAAAGAATGAATGGAAAATTCTCCATCTCATGAGAGTGCTCTCAAGAGCAGCTTTTGAGAGCAATATGACAGAAAAGACAGCAGAAGAAAAGGGCAGAAGATGAGTTTGCCAGTGGGCTTGTGAGGAAATGGTTTGCTCTGGATGCATTGCTGGACCATGAAGGAGGTGTCCTGCTTTCCTTTACAATGAAAAGGCCCTGGTAGAGTCAATGGAAGGCTAAAAAAGGGATGTTTATATTGGAGGATGTAACAGGAAGCTCTTGTTTTTCAGTGCAAATACTGAAAGACTGGTTTAGATACTGCCCAAAACTTGCAAAGGTACAAAGAATATTCAGCTAGGCTGGTATGCTAAAGTCTGGAACTAACGTTGAGTGGAAGATCCTCTACTAGAAAGTGCTAGTTGGTTAAACATCTGAAATGGAAGCTGTGTCCATTGTCTATGGTGTCTATTCCTTCACAGATTCAACAAGAAGTCCCTTCCTCGAGTTCAGGGCCAGAGGCTTTGAACGACAATGTTATTTCAGTGTGAGAGCTTTTTTCACCCCAACCTTCATTTGTTTAAACACTTCCCAGTATTGTTTTTATAAATTGTTCTAAGCAACACAGACATTGTAAAATATTTGTAACAGAAGATAACAAAAATATTGCCACCCTACAATGTTAAAGCAGAGAAACACACTGAAGTTACAAACAGGGCAAACTCATGCAGTTAAAAAACTACATGTAACAAAGTACTGTCAGACCCAGCATTCACAGTCCTTCACGGAAGGGCCGCTATGTGTTTTCTTCTGTGATACCATGATGAACCTTTTAGTTGACAGAGCAATGAGTGCAACATTGTCTAAAAATTAAATGTAATCTGATTTTCATGCACAGACAGATTACTTTGTTGATATTGTGCCCAACGATGTTCTATCAAAAGGAAGAAGAGATCTCAAACAAGCTTGGCAATGGAATGCAGTTATTTTCTATTACATTGGCACTAGACCTTTTTATGTTTGATCTTTCAGAGATATATCTTACTTTAAGAATATACGTGATTAGTCAAGCCCAGACCACTAAAATGTTGTCATATAACACTATACAATTAATATATTAAAATTATAAATAAATTTACGTAAAATGTGGACTCAATATCCCACTTTAAATACTCATGCGTTAAAGCAAACATCCAACAACGCATATGTGGTTATGCATGGTGAGCAAAGGACAAAGTGAGACACACATAGAAACATCATTTCAAGTATAAACTGATGCACAGTGAAGTTAAAAGCAGGGATACAAATTCACAGAGCCTAGTTTATATCTTTGTAGAGAAGCTGCAGTGTGTTTTACAGTTAGTTACTTTCCTTGTGGCTTCAGACTGAGCAGGGCTTTTAATATGTAATTGGAGTAGGAAAGAGTTGATTCTTGACTGCATCTAATACATATTTGTAAAAACTCTTTTTTGCTTGAATAAACCTTGCAGCAGTTAGCATATGAAACTAACATCTACTAAAAATTGTATGATGAAGGTTTGACTACTTAGGGGCTTTTTCTAAAGCTCATGAAAATTGATCAAAACCCAATAGATTTCTGTAATCTTTTAATCTGGTCTTATGCAAGAACTATTACTTTATAATAGTATAATAATGTCTAAAGAAAAGTATAGTGCAGGTTTAGAAGTGTGCAATTGTTACCTTTTTTTTTTCCTTCTTCCCTGCTTGCCTAGATTCTGGCATTACTCAGTAATAGATCAACACAGAGCTGATGAAGTTTTGAAAAGCCAAACACTTGGAGACATGGTCAATTTTTTATGGTCATTGATCAAGAGTTTGGAATTTTTGTTAGTAGAAAAATATTGAGATGGGATAAATGAAGAAGTTTAACCCATAAATCAGTTGTAGAATACCTAGCATGACTCTGAGAAAAGGCTTTATACATGGGGCAAAGAAACTGCATGAAGTGAAAAATTAAAATCCTTTTTCTTTATTATAAAATGAATTTTGAGATTTTTATCAGTAGTGACTCTGTAATATTATAAGCAGAATAACATAACATCTGTATTAACACCACCATGATTGCCATTTCTTTCTGTGGATTAATCTTCTGCAAGCATGTTCATAGGTGTCATGAATTCTAACACTCAAACTGCTAAACTTGGTATCTTGCAAGCAATTAAACACAGTTACTGTTTCCTTGTGTTGTTCCAGATGAAAATTCTAATTAATATGCAAAAAAGATACCTTATCATATGAGTAGATCCTTCCCTTCTCATTTCTCTGTTTTAAGCTTTTTTTTAAAAAAAAAAAAAAAAAAAAAAAAAGAAAGAAAAAAAAGCCATGGCACAGACCCAGTAGGAGTTCTGCAGCACATGTGAACAGTCTGTTGTGCCAAGAAGTCCGGGCCAAATTTGTTCTTGCTGTAATTCCATTGAAGTCACTGGAGCTATTAATGGGGATGAATGTTGTCTTTTATCACTTTTGACTTTGTATGCTGTGAGAATTAGATTTCACAAATTTTTAAGATTTCACTGTCTGAGCTAAAAATAATGCAGTGCACATTCCACCTCAACCCTAGTATGCTAAATGTAATGCACCTTTCAGTGAGGGAGATATTAGAGTTGACAATATAATGTCTCCAGTAGCAGGATCTTTGGAGAAAGTAGTCATAGGCTATTTTGAATATGTAATAATGGAAGAAATGAATACGCTTGCTGGTAAGTTAGAAAAACAGTCAAGTACCTGGTTTATAAAATTGACCAGTGGCTGGGAACAAGTAATATCTATTCATTTCCTAACTGCAAAATGAACATACTCATTTCGTTCACCTTTTCACTTCAAGGAGTTTTTAAGATGCCTAACCTTAAAAAATGAAAATGCATTCCTTTACCAAAATATCCCATATATTCAGTAATTCAGAGCTTTCAAATGCAGTTCTGTAAGCCATAAAAACCACCTGCAAAGTATGCAACTATATCTATGAGATTTTCTTGGCCTAATTTGTATACTCATGTTTTAATACTTTCAAGTTAACATTGTTTGCAAATTTGGGAGGTCTTTCATTTTTATTGAAATGAAAGAAAGCTGTGTTGTAGGTTTTATTCTGTAAAAAACCAATATTCTTCTTTGCTTTCTTTGCTGAATATTCTTATAAATTCACAGAAGACTTAGTTGATATCAGGAAGCAGATACTGAGTCTTGGGAACAGATTTTTTCCGTCAACATCTGGAAGTGTAGCTGTCTCCCCTAGTGGTGAGACTGGTGACTGTGCAAAAGCCTTAAGGGCTAACATCCTAGATCAGGCAGCTTAGGGAATTGCTTGAAGTCTTTCTCAGGAATATGTCTTTGAGTTACTGCTGACTTCATGGAATCTGTTTCTACCCTCCAACCCCCATTAAATATGATGATTAAAAGAAAAAAAAAAAGGGTAAATAAATTTCTCAGTAAT
Organism: Psittacus erithacus; assembly: GCA_009867235.2. Lineage (NCBI taxonomy): Eukaryota > Metazoa > Chordata > Aves > Psittaciformes > Psittacidae > Psittacus > Psittacus erithacus. Next base: position 15,210 of record WYDI02021459.1, on the reverse strand, counting down.
AGAAAGATATTCCCAGGAAGCAAGATACTATTTTCTCCGGTTTATTTAAAGATCTCCTATAAATAAAATGACTTGAAGTCTGATGGATTGGTTCTGAGGGCCATTTACCATCTCATTATTAATTTCTGCAGTCCTTGGAGTTATGGTGATGACAATGATACAAGTTAGATTACTGGTGAAAGAAGTGAGACAGGGAAGAATAAGTAACTGCTAGGAGTTGAAAATCATTAAAAGACCTTTGTATTCATAATCTTTGGATAACAAATTTTGAGCAATTAATTTAAAAAATTTTACCTATATTACTGTGCACATTTTACTGCTAGCCAGAAGTCCAGCAAAGTGCAGGTCCCAGAAAATGCATGGTGTGGTTTACACATTTACAGTGGCTATACCATCATCCTTGGGGTGTTCTACTATTTCGCACAAATTTGAGTGCTCCAATGCCTTATATTAATAGATTACAGGGACCTTATTGCCAGTGTCTGATTTGTTGGTGGTGTGCATGTGTTGATTTTTAACCTTTAAAGGGAATTACAGTACTTTATTTCTCACTGATGAAAAAATGGCATGGACAATATGTACTTCAGAGAAATGATGTGCTAAGTCTTTCAAACTGTATGCCTCTTTCACGGTTGTGGTTCTGTCACCTTTGAATCTGTACTTTAGAGGTACAGTTATATCATTTACACCTGAGGCCTCTGTCCCCATTCTGTTCCACACCCCCCCTCGCTCAGCTCTGCCAAGACTACAAAGGTTGCGTTAAGTTGTTCCTGACAAAATGACACCATCTTCACAGTATGAATGTTAGGAAGAATTTAAACTGTTCTTCAGAAATAAACAAACCTTCCATAACTTTGATTTCCATGTGCATTTTACAGCTTGATACATCAAGTAATTTCTTAGAAAGGAGGTTAATAACAAGGTTCTGAAGCTTCAGTGTCTGATCCCGCTGCTTTTGTAATCCTCATTCTGTCTCATCGCTATTCTAATTATTATCTTCATTATTAGTATGGTATGTTTTCTCTATAAGAATAAACAGCCAGGGTTACAAATGTAAACCAATGACAGCTTCTTCCCAAACTGCTTCTTGCACACAGTACTTAAGGCATTCAGAATGAGACTGATGAGCAAAAATATCTTTGCAGAATTCTTGTACTACAATCATAAAAGGCAAAGTAATATAACTTGCAGAAACTGAGTTTATACTGATACAGTTATGATCAAACTGAAGATCTGCCAGCTTTAATTTCTTAATGAAATAAACTTCTGTCATAGAGCTTTCATTTGCTTTTCTTAACATGCAAACCTCTCCCATTAGGAAAACCTTAGCTTCAACATTCTTTTTGATTTATCTGATTCTTTTTTCTTACATACAGAATCTGCAAAGCAATGCTGTTCCATACTCTCAGGTAACTGAAAGTTTCCTCAATGAAAACTATCAGTTTCATGTGCAAAAAACCACATGATTCTTGCATGTGAAAAACTGACCCACCTGAACTGCACTGAAGTAGCTGCATGAATGTATATGGGAGGTCGGCTGTGAACTGGAAATAATCTCTAAGCGGCTTTTTTGGAGCAATTGTATCCTGTTACTAAGTTTCTATAATACTCCAGGATATTAATACTATTTGATTAATTGACACATAATAGATAAAAATTGCCAACTTTACTATGAGATTGAAGTTAAAAAAATAATCTTTTATCATTAACAATATTTTTACTTTAGATTGATAACGCCCTGTAGAAAGTTACTTGAATGAATATTCTTGTGATATTATTAACTTTTACATGCATCCTTTAAGAGTATAATTTCCTTTTGAAATGGGGACTCTACACTGCATTTGACCTCACTGATCTCATAGTACTTTTCCATAATTCTGAATTTTGTGAATTCCCTGTATTAATTCTTATGAGATGTAAAAGCAGATGCTGCATTTGTTTTCCATGTGACAATGAGCATTAAAGTGGCCAAAGTATTATAGTGTGCATTGCTAGAACAATCCTCCACTGGGTTAGAGGGAGGAACAACATAGACTAAGGCCCTTGCACTACCAGCTGTTCTATTTACTGTAAGAGCACTAGCATAGTGTATGCATTCTACAAACACACTTCTGAACATGTATATTCTTCCATGTACTGAATCAGTGGTAAATCTCTTCTAGATTTGTATGACTGCAATATGTAACCTGCTAACCAAATTTTACTAATAATTCTTGTAAACAATGAGTTTCAAACTGTGACTTAATTAAGAGATATTTATGAACCACTGTTTTTCTAGTTATTTTTTTGAGACTTCATGTTTTTCTTGTGAAGATATCTCTTCATCACAGGAAAATTCCATGAATGTAATGAAGTTTAAAAGTATAAAATAACATTTTGCATATCTTGCTATAAAGTCTGATAGAACATGAGAGGTATGTGAAAATAGAGTATGTGATGATAACATTTTTGCTTAATTCTATATTTATCTCCTATTAGCATCTAATAAGTGCTAATGTTTATCCATAAGTGTGTGCCAGAAGGCTTATGAAATTTTTTAATAAATAAAGTCAAAAAGAGTTTCTTTTCCTACAGAAGGCTGCAAAAAAATTTCCAAGAATAGTCCATACAAATACTATACATGAACTTGTGTACTTCAGAGGGTTATCCACAACAAAATATACATCATTATTAAGGTAGAGTATTCTTAAGCTTATTGTTCTGTTTTTCTTTTAAGAAACTGGAAAGGACTTCTTTTCGTTTGTTTTTTTTTTTTTTTTTCCTTCTTGACTTTGCGACCCAGATATGTTATCTGTGGAAATAACTTTTTTTAAGTAATAATTTACTAAGTCTAAATCTTATTGCAAAATGTATGTATTAAATAAAGGGAAAAGATAATAGTAATAAAAAAAATGTGGCAGAAAACCTGCTAAAGGTATTAGTAAGAACCCAGTAAAATAAATCTGAGTTAAATGCTTAACAACTCCCAAATCAAGTATTTTACATATTAGGCATCTAATTTAAAATATATGAAGTAGATTAACACCATTTCCATTTGCTCAGCATTACTGGATAGTAGGAAGGACAGAAAGAGAGCTCATAAAGTATTTCCATTAATAAGCTTTCCTTCCTGTATCCTTCACCTTTCTGGTATCCTTCCCCAGAACCCCCAATACATGTTAAAATGAAATAGACCAACAGAAATCAGAAGCTATAGAACACAGATGCTACTCCAGCCATCAGAATCAGGTCACTTATAAACTTCATTAAATTGCTGTCATATGGTGTCTGCTGACATGCATCAGACTTTGGAGAGTCTTACTCATCAGGTATTCTCTAAGATTGTTAACAAGAACAGCAGCTCTCATCAGGGGTCGCCAAAAAGCAGCTAATTAGGGGACAAAGGTTGCTTGGATTGTGACAATTACACCTGTAGGTCCCTGCAGAAACACCAAAATCTTGAACAAATGTATGTTTGGTTGCTTAGTGGGAGAAATAAAGAGCTAGTCCATTAAAAAAATGAGAGGCAGAAACTGTCAACCATTTGAAAAGCTTTACTAAAATGATCATCCAATTAGTGGCTATGATCAAATCAGGCATGAACTCTCTGGATGGCTCCATAATTTTCCTTCTTGCATGGTGTAATTTCATATAGCTCAAATGAACTCATGAGAGGTAATTCAGTTCCAAACAGTTTTCTCATCACTGCTAATTATACTAATACATTGAAATGCTTCCTACAAAATGCATGAGCCCTTTAAGCCACCACATTAATGTGATATAATTTTTTGCCAGAATATATATCAAACCTATTATCACCACAGGTTTTCTTTAGCATTTTTTTCAAAATGTCTATCAAAAAGCCGCAAAAGTCGATTTCTTTCGTCTATTTTCAACATAACTGGTTCTTTGAACTATGGATGTTGATTGTGGTATTTTCTTTAAAGAGTACCAGCAAAATACAGTATGATAGGGGTATTCTTCATACTACAGGTTCTTTTCCTTGAGTATTTGATTCCTTAAATGTTTTTTCAGTTGTAGCTGATTCTTTAAATGGCAAATGATGCATGCAATAATGTGCAAAAATGAGTTATACAAACTGAAAGCAGGGGTGTAAAAAGAAGCATCATCTGAGACTAAAATAAAGACAGATTTTATGGTATTTATGTCAGTTAATTTAACTGCTGGTAGGGGCTTTTGTTGAAACATGAGTTAGTTCCAGTGTTTAACCTTGCAGCATTAATTTATGCTTTATGGCATGAGTACTTCATCACTCCCTCCTTGGGAAGACAGTTATCTCATTAGCCAGAATTTAATGAAATGCAAGGATACACTTCTTAATTTCAAAGATTACTATAACACAAATCAGGTGTAAATCTCAGACTGACTGTCCCTTCCCTTTACCCATTTAAAAAAACAGATTCATTTTGCAGTCGTATAACAGAAATTCGTCTGGTGGGATGAATTCCACTACTGCTATTTTAAAGGCATTTCTCATCTGTGAAAGCAGATTTAACTTTGCATTCAGTAATATTGGTGACATTTTAGGTCTGTACAAAGTTTAAGGTTTATAACCCATTGTAAATATTGTAAATTATGAATGTATGGTGTTGGTTTCACTGGGGAAGAATGTCTTGCTCAAGAACTGTGGAGCAGAACCTGGCCTCATTTTCATAGAGTCGTATCTAGATCGGTAAGAATATGAATGTGCACACTCTCTCTCAAGACTAACATAAATTACAAGACTGATGTATATTTTTTACACTGATGCCTGTCAGCATATCCAGAATCCCAGTAAACACAGAACATTATACTGCTTTGTCGTTTCATTTCTTTGAAAGAGAAAGTGCTCAGACACCTTTTTACTATGTTTTTCATAAGCCTTTCTTTTGTTACTTAACTGTTGTAATAAATTAACTTTGTTTCCTATTGAAATCTCCATCCTGCAGTTCTCTGCATGGAAGTGTACTTCACTGAACGACTGCAGAATCTAGAGAATTGGTTGTGCAAAATGATTTCTGTCTTTTTCAGTGAAAAACGCAGGTGTTATGCGCTTGTTCATAATAACAATTCTTTGTTTCAGCATCAAAGCAGGCAAATTTTTAAAATTTATTAAGGATTCTTGATCTGATAGAACGCTAATTCATACAATATTGTTATGTAACGTTATGTTGCACAGTATGTACTTACCAAATGCATCAGTATGAAGACATAAACATATTTTTCCTAAGGTTAACAAATAGTAATAGCAGTGCTTTACATGTTTAGTAAGTTATAAATAATCTCCCACATTTTAAGACTATGAAGTCTGCCCATGACCAGCTAGATACCTTATGTAGAAGGTGAACAAGAAAATATAAAGAAATTCAGAGCAAGTCTTGTATACTGGTATCAGGCTGGATTTAGGTCTATGTGTGTCAGTTGAAGGAGGGAACATCCTTGTGCATAGTGTGGCTCTAAGAAGTGCCACTCATATGCATAGTAATTAAAGATGTTTTTACAGCAGTTAATTTTTAATTTTCTTTCTATGTAGTAGAAATCACATCTTAAAGCCTATAGCAATCTGAAATGTGATTATTTTTTCAGCAGACCAGGAAAGGGCTATCTGCTTCCAGACAGGAGTGTGGCCTTTGGTTTCTGCAGCCATAATTCCTTTTTCTGTTTTCCAAAAGCAACCAAAAGTTTGGCATGACCAGGTCACATCTGCTTGTCAGACAGACTGAAACTGGACAACACAGAGAGCTTAGCTGTGAACTTCCGGAAGTGCCGCTAAAGGAATAAACCAGGCATGTCAAATGCACCAAGAATAAGTGTTTATATTGTCTCATAGTATGTGAATCTACAAACTTGTCCATGAGACTTTGGTATGGAAATTTGTGGTGTTGGTCTGGCTCTGTACAGCCATCTGTATGAAATAAGCTGTCTCATGTTGACACAAGGTGGCTAAGGAGGGCAATTCTGAGTTTAGAATTTTCCATCTGCTTTAGATACCTTCAGAATCTTGTCAGAATAGATCATTGCTTTTTCCTTCACTGGATCTAGCCCTGTCAGGGTGAAGTCCATGTACTGTGGCGGGGACTGTCATGTCATTTATTATGTTTGTTTAGCACACTGGAGTATAACCTGACTCTGCCGGTTAGGTGCCACTACATTAAATTGTAATAATAATAAGGCACTATGGAGAAGGGACATACTGAACAAGAATGCTGAAGCATATCTATTTTAATCTGAAACTCGCTGTGCAAATTCCAATAGTTATTGAGGACCTCAGCTGTCAAGATTTTACCTTCTACAATAAATTGCACTTCTGCATTATCACCTAAAAAAACCCAATGGGCTGCTGCACTAGTCTTCCTAAACTTTGGTTCAAAAAATACCTGGTTCAAAAGGTATTTTTGAATATCTAATACTGAATTCCTCCTAAATACCTGGCTCAGAAGGGTATGGCTTGTTCACACTAGATGCAAAACTGATTTCCATCATTATTACTTTGTACTGCATTTAATGTATTGTGTGACTACACATGTATTACATGGTGTCAAAGAATGAATTGGCCCCTGGAGAATTTTGGTTTCAAGAACACCCTTTTCTACACTGAGCTTCCCTTCAGGCAGAAACTGAAAGTGGGCTGCAGGAAAAAGTACTTGTAAGAAATCCCAGGTTAGGAAAACGATCTGGCGGAGGATTTGCCATGCTAGGAAGAGAAGGGGCTTGTACTGCCATCCAGAGGGATCTTGACAGGCTGGAGAAATAGGCTGACAGCAGCCTCATGCATTTCAACAAAGGGAACTGCAAAGTCCGGCAGCTGGAGGCAAATAAGCCCACACGCCAGTAGATGGGGGTGGGGGGGCAAACAGCTTAAAAGCAGCTTTGCAAGAAAGGATCCTTGGGGCTCTGGTGGACAGTGAGTTGAGCATGAGCCAGCAACAAGCACTTGCAGAGAAGGTCAGCAGCGTCCTGGGCTGCATTAGGAGAAACATTGACAGCAGGATGAGGGAAGTGATCCTTCCCCTTTACTCAACACTGGCGAGGGCGCACCTGGGTGGCTGTGTCCAGTTCTGGGCTCCTGAGTATAAGAGAAATATGGAGCTACTGAATGGAGTCCACTATGGGCCACTGAGATAATTAAGGAACTAAAACATCTCTCATCTGAGGAAAGGCTGAGACAGCTGGGGTTGTTTAGCTTGAAGGAGAGAAGGCTCGGGGGGGATCTTATAAATGTCTATCAATAGCTGAAGGAGGAGTGCAAAGAGGATGGAGCTACTGGTGCTAGGTAGCCTTGCTTGAGCAGGAAAGGGTTAGAGCAGATGACCTCCAGAGGTCCCTTCTGACCTTAGTCATTCTGTGATTCCATGAAAGGTCCTACATGTCTTCAGCTATATCAGAAATCTACTGAATCAGAAGCTTTATTTTCAAAGTTGATTTGATTATGACTTTTGATAATAATGTGCTTAAATCAAAGGTTTGGAATGCCAACTTAGTAATGGTTATGCTGGATCCTTGACTTTTAAAAGGGTATGCATAAAGGAGGTGGACCTGAAATCTAATAATGGACTTTGTCAGACTTTCTGAAACAGTTTTCCTCAAAAGAAGATCACAGAAATAATGACATTTCAAATGAAATCAGGCAGTAGAGAATATGTTAGCTAAAGCCAAACTCAACAACTTTTGCAGTTTTTCAGATCAAGAAATTTTCTTTGAAAATTCTTTAACATTTCCAGAAAAAAAATATGAATTTGTGAATTTTTCCTCATTCCTTCCTGTTGAAGGACGTATAAGCTTCCATGCTGGTGAGAAGGGTATTTTCCCACAGAATTCCTGCTAGTTGTGGGCTGGATTTAGTCCATTTGTCTTCTATTTCTCAGAAGGACTGCTGATAGCTTTCAAAGGGAAAGTTTTATTCATGACTACTCTCCAGTTTATTTTATTTTTGCCTTCCCAGCCACTCCGTTTCGCACATCACCTTACAACAAATACTGCCTCCCTTCCAGTGGCTTGCATACACAACGTTCAATTGCTCTGGCTTTCAGAAGTTTTTGTATTATTTAAAGTCTAGACACATGCGAAGGTGGATGAAACCCCAGATCTTGATTTCTAAAGAAATAATTTAGGGTACAGAGATGGTAATTATTCACTATATTTTAGCGATTGAATGAAGCTCACTGCTACTCAACCTTCTGACAACACACTTGTTTGCACAAATAAATTTTGTCTTGAAATTTATGAATCTGAATTTTGTTAAGTAATTACAACAGGGAAACAGAAATCAAGGGGACTGGATTATATTGTAATCTCTGTTGTTTAAGGCTTAGCCATTTGATTAAGTTACTATTGCTTTAAGAGATAGTATGTGAGCTCTTAGCCCTTGGCAAATCCAAAGTGAAGAGCATTGGCATTACCTTCTTTCATTAAAGTTTAACCTAATGTGTATTACCTTGTGTTTGACACAAAGAGAATGAATAAACAGTCACCGCGGCTCAGCTGATGCATAGTAGTAACTCATTAACCTGTATGGCTCAGATACATAACTGTTGCTGTTAGAATATATTGACTTAAGTCACTCTTACGTTTCAGCCAGTGTCATGAAGTAACTGGTTTAGGAAAATTTAAGGCCTTTTTTTTGAAGTCATGCTGGATAAAAAGGAGTTACAGATAATTAGGAATTCAGGCAAGCCCAAATGAATTACCATAAATATCTGCACATTATGGAAAATTAGTAAATTCTACCTTCTTTTTTTGTTTGTTTTTTAAACAAAGCTCTAAATAGAAATAAAATTATTAATCACACATATCCAAAAATAAACTGGCCTGCTAAAATTTGTTTCCTTTTGTTTAAGCCTCCAAGATTGTTTGTGTTGGCAGTTTGGATATGAAGTTTTTAATATTCACATTGTTTACTTAAAAAAAAAAAAAGATTGTCAGAGAATTATTACTAGAATTAATAATGTTTGCTGTATAATATTGTGAGATTCTCAGAGGCATGTGGTTATGCAAAACCATCAGCTTTTTCACTGAGGCCTGTGACTAAACTTTCACAGATTTGGCAAGTGGATGAACAAGTCTTGTCTAGGTGAAATAACTGGGGTAGGAAAAATTCATTGGAATGGATTTTTAGAAATTCAAAGCAAGCGATTCTTATTTCATTGTCCTTTGCAATGATGATGCAAGGGTGTGCATTAAACTGGTGGAGTACACTGGAAAAATTACCTTCTACACAATATTCTGCTTGTGTAAAACATAGGTATATGTAGAAAAGTTGTAGCAGTAGAGGTTGTGTTTCTTTCAGCCAATATAATTTTTTGTCCAATGTTTGAAAAACATGATGATTCAGTTTATTTTAACACTGCAGATGACGATTCATGTCTCAAACAAATTAACATAAAACCAAACTGGACCTGCCTGCAAGAACAATTAGAAAAAATAATAATCATGGTTTCTCCCAGTCTAATCTGATGCGATGATAAAGTGAGGAAACTAATAGTTAGAAATTGTAGTCTTAGCTACCTTTTTTCAGATTTGCTTCTCTTATGTCTGTCTGAATATATTTGTCACTTGAACATTCCTAGTCAAATAATAAGGCTGTATCCTGACTTTGTATGTAAGGCTTCTGATTGTGCCTATTTTAATTCTGTTAATCTTGTCTTTTCTTGATAACCTAAAGCACCAGTTTTGCTTGTGTTAGGGGACTGTCATAAACAGAGGTTAAAACATTACAATAATTATGTACCCAGCAACATGACTAAAACTCACATAGATCATCTGATATTTAAAAAACCCTGAATTCATGTTAGCCCATTCTGTTGGCATGCAGGCAGGAGTGTTGATTTATCTAGGTGGGCTACTGGGAAACGTCAGCTGACCATAAAGACTCTCTAGAAATTTCATTCTTTTAGAGGTCAGGGAGCAGCACTTTGTCTTGTAGAAATTAATTTTTAGATTTTCTTTGTGGCATTAATGAAGAAAAGCTGCAATAGAAAACAGACCGTTTTCAGGAATGTGATTCAGAACATTAACACCTTAATTTACATAAAATTAGTTACATACTGCTGCAGTAATTTAATTTATTTGACCAAGACTTTGCAACTGTGAAAAATAGATTCAGAAAGGCAAATCAGGGATTTTATATATTTTCTCCAACTGGCTGACTTCTCAACAATATTGAAATCAGAATGATTTAATTGCAAGACATCAAAAAATAAGATGTGTTGCCAAATTTAGAAGGCTTGGATTTGGAGTAAAAGGTTTTAAAATGGAAATTAAAAAAAATAAATCCACAAACCCTGTATTTGAAATAATTGCTGTATTTCTTATGTGTACTGAATAGGCAGCAAAATCAGAAGTTGACTGAAATTTTGACATATGGCACTAAAAATCAGGCACGTAGGCAAAAGGCAAAAGCCAATTTTCTGAACAAAGACACATGAAATAAATGGCATAACTTTTGGGGGAAAATGTGGGCTAGAGGAGGGAAAAAAGCATTATTTTTATTGCTAGATTCCCCAGTGAAAAGTAAGATACAAAGCAAGCTTTTGCATCCTGAGTGCTCAGCTCCTTGATTTGCAGAATTCTCCCATCATCTTTCATCAGTAAAAATTAAAATCCACTGCCTTTTAATCTTTTTAAAAACTGTCTTCAGTTCAGTTATCCACTGAGATTAAGTTGGAGTTGTGCTATACTGGTATAGTTAAAACAGTGGAAGCTATCTGGTGAGGATTAATGAAGATCAGTAAAATGATTTATAATATTTAGCTGCTCACATACATGAAAAAGTGGAGAATAAGGTATGCTGAATATGCAGACAAACACTAGATGAAAAGGGTTATGGTTTGATTGTGTTACAATTTCATTAACTTCTCTGAATTATCCATCAAGAATTTCTTCAGTACAACTCAGAATTCTGAAATTGTCTGGACTTGTAAAGATGATTCCCCATGTCTAAGTGACCTGTAGGCTCTTCCTAGGACTGATTATATTCCTTGAAAGGACCTCACCTATTAGCTAAAACATAAAATTTCTCTTTTGGAGACTACAGAATCCTTGTCTCTGAGAAATTCAAATATCCAGCCTGACACTTCAAATAGGAAATTACAGAGCATCCTTGTTTTGCATATTTCATTAATCCTCCAGCAAATATCTAGACAGTTCCTGCTAGCTGTTAATGTACATTGTCTTACTTGTCATAGTTCAGAAAGGCACTCTGTCCCAAATAGACAGATCTGTCCCAATTGTCTCCTAACCTAGCTAAAAATCCTTGGTTCTTTGAACTTGAGGTGGTCAGTATATGAACAAGGGCAGTAGCCATGTGCAGCCAGAGGCCATATCCCCTTTTGGTCTTCGTATTCGTGAAGCTTATTTTTACAGTAAGAGCTTAAGTTTGGAGGCCTAAAGTTTATATACATTTTTCCCAGGGGCAAAAAATGATAACTTTATCCCTGTTAATTTGCTCTCAGGCAATGCACTCCTACTTCTGCGAACCAGCAAAGAAAGGACGCTTCTAGGGCCATAACCATTTCTGAAAAATATTCTCCTGTGAGAAGTGGAAAAGCTTTAAAGTTGTAGGAATTGGCAAACTGATATAATTATGTCTTGCATTAGAACTTTCACTGATACGAATGATTTATCGAGCAAAAATCCATATGCCCAGAGCTAGTGTAATTGCACTGCTGCAACTTGCAGGTAATGAACTGGCTCTCAGAAAATGAAATACACTAATTTTATTAGTCACAACAACACATGTTACAAATGTCGAATTGATAACTGAACTACATATCTCAAAAGATCCACATTCAGGACACATTCAAATGCACAAAGGATGGTTTCTTTGATGACCTACTACTTTGTAACTCCTTAGATATATCATTTTATAGCAAAACTACAAATTTCCATGCAACTTGACTGGCTAAATTAAGGAACATAAATTGATGCATTATATATCAGTCTTGTCTGGATTCCATACTATAAAATTTCCTTGGTAATGAATCTTGTATGTGTTTATTCTTACTCATAAAGAACACAGCTGTTTGGAACATTCTTATTCTGTCTATATATTCCTCATATACAAGCAAGTCTTATATATATCAGAGCTAAATTCCCAAGATTATGGTAGCACTGAGCACAGACAGCTTTAAATATGTTAATAAGTAAAGTGCTATTCAAATGATTTTTAGCTAATATTCATTACATTATAAATAATGGCTCACATCATACTGATGAATGTCTAATGATTTTCAACAGAGATTTGACCTTCTTACATCAGTTGTGGCTCTACTGTGGCCTTCATAAGTGGAGTAAGTATGCAGTAACTGAGATTTAGATTTACAGCATGCAAACTGCTATGCATTAAGTCTCTTTGGAGATGTTCTTAAAACACACTGGATACAATGCAACTAGCTTTCCAAATGGAATAAGCTACCTCACACAGAAGCACACTTATTGCATGCAGAAAGAAACGCACAGAACAATAGTTGTAGAGTAACTATTGTTTGATGGCATATTTTTAATTCATACGCAGGTTCCCAGGAAGTGCCCAGGATGTAAAATGGTTAAATTTAGAGCAATAAATCTATATGGTATGGCAAGCAAAAATTTGTACTTGGTGTTGTGAAATCAATTATTTCAAGGATAATACTCATGTATCTGCTATCTGAAATTTTCTTAGTATAAAATACATTCTAATATACACAATTGTATGGATCTAATCTTCATTTCTCTGTGAGCACATAGTTAAATGTCATGACTACAAGCAATTTGCAAGAAGCAAACAAATTCACTGTTATTTCTCTGATATGGTACCTCAACACAAGAGGTTCTCAGAAGTCAGATAACAAAGTCAGATCTTGTCAGTGCTCTGTAAGATGTTAAAATGTTTTCATGCCTGTCTCAGAAATCCACCTTTATGTGACCAGCTAGGCTTCCTGTACTTTGGGCATTACTCTGCAACCACTACTGCCACACAAGAAAACTACCCAACCATATTACTGTCCCTGTCGTATCAGTGATGATTTTCTTGGCTGAATTCACTTGAAGGTGCTCTTTCACTCAGAATGAGCTACAAAGAAACATATCCTATTTGAAGCTGGGAAGTGTAATGCAATCTTTGTTAACCAACAATACTAATTAGCGATGAGTGTTCCTCGCTGGAAAGCATGTATCACTAGTGCAGTTCACCGTAAATCTGTAAAAAATTGGTTGCAGAGTCTTCTTAAGTCTTGGCATGAATAAAAGCATCTCCTGCATTCTTAATTCTGAAACCATCTTAATAAAAACCCATGAAGCTCTGTTCAGACATTTTTATACAAAGTCTGCTCTAAAATCAGGACAGTAGCAGTTCAGATACTCTGTTACAGTGGCACATGTTTGAAAGTGTTATGCGTACAAAGTTGTATCTAGGGCCTGGATGAATGCTGGAGGAATTGGCATTTCAGCATGATGAGGAAACCATTGAAGTATTTTTGGTTTTCATCAAATACTCTGAGTGTGTTTTTCAATTAATAGATTTGTAAGAACAGCATATGCAGTGAACTGAATCATATGTGAAGTCTTTTTTGAAAAATACCAGATATAAGAGTACACTTGATTAAAAACAATAAATATCCGTAATGCCAAAACATAAAAAAAAAAAAAAAAAAAAAAAAAGCAATAGAAGTTTGACTGGATAAAAATCTTAGTTTTAATGATTTTTTTTTTCCAGTTTACCGGATTAAAACTCATTTCATAAAACAGCAAAGGCTCTAAGTGAATATCTGCTAAAAGACTAGATCTGTGAAGGTAGTATTGTATAATTTTTGTGAACAAGGTTATCCATTTAATAGGTTTCCACACCAGCTTTGATCACATTTGGAATTATTCTGCTTTTTGTTACATTTTCTCAGTTATTTTTTAAACTTTTTTATGCTTTCTTTGAAATATATGAACCTTTTAATGTATGGATAATTTATTCAGCTCCTAAATTTAAATGCCTGGTGGGCGTAATTTTCCTATTTTAGTTTACTTCTATAGCTGCCTTCACTTTGTCTGGAATATATTATTCATTGTCTCCAAATTATAACAGGACTGACGTGTTAGAGTATAACTTCTTAAATTCATTTCAACATGTTAACTATTTGCATAACAATCCAGGGGGGTAGAAAGCTTCCCTGACAACCTCTTTGTCTCAAAGAAATTGTCAGAGACTTCTAATGTTGGTAACTGTGTTTGCAGGAAAGTGCAACATATTTTAATAAGACCTTAAGAATATGAACATGAACGTGTTTATGCCAGCATTGTGGCCTTTTTTTTTAATTTGGAAATGTTCTCACAAATCATGGGTTATTAAGTCTGTATAAAGATGCATATCTTAAGCACGCTAAACTATTCATTGACATAAGTGGAGGGTTTTGCTACAGTTAAAACTGATAGATTTCCAGATTAAAACACATTTTCAAGTGCTTCTTAAAACGTATTGATTGGTTTGCAGTGTTACTTCATCATAAATGCAAGTTTTCTGCATTTAGAATGTGAAATGCAAACAACAGCACTGGGCCACCTGCAAGGATTTCTTGCATGTCACAGCATAGGATTGAAAAGGGAGTTCAGCAGAAGCATGTCGATGGAGATGCAAAGTGAAACTTATTTGTGCTGGACATGGAGTGGGGTAACAAAAAATGACTCAGCATAACTTTGTTCCATAGAACAGCTCATGATCTGACAGGTGTAACAGGACTTTGGCTCCTTCAGAGATTTCTACTAGAACCTTTTCCTTTAAGTGAAAGTGCCAAAAAAGGACTGTTTTAAAACACAACAGCATCAGCAAGGCACCCAACATTTAAAGCTAGATTCTATTTAACCATAAACTCAAAAAACAAACTTAAAGAAAATTCAGAAGGAAACTGACCTGTAAAGAAATCTGGTCTCCCAGCAGAAATTGTATTGTCTTTTCTGTATGACTCCTGGGTGCAGTGTCTGTTTTTCTGCCTTTTTGTCTCATCCAAGGAAAGACTTTCTTTCAGTCTGGGGTTCCCTGAGTGACATGCTCTCACTTCCTTCCTTATAGAATCATAGAATAGAATCATAGAATAGTTAGGGTTGAAAAGAACCTTAGGATTATCTAGTTCCAATACCCCTGCCATGGGCAGGGGCACCTCACACTAAACCATGTCACCTAAGGCTCTGTTCTGCCTGGCCTTAAACACCGCCAGGGATGGAGCATTCACAACTTCCCTGGGCAACCCATTCCAGTGCCTCACCACCCTT
>WYDI02021458.1:0-76721 GCA_009867235.2 Psittacus erithacus | reverse complement strand
ATTTGCCAATGAAGACTGAGGCAAAGAAGTCATTAAGAACCTCAGCCTTCTCCAAATCCAGGGTAGCCAGTTCTCCTTATAGCTTCCGGAGGGGGCCCACGTGGTCCCTAGTCTGTCTTTTATTCGCAATGTACCTAAAGAATCCCTTCCTGTTACCTTTAACATCCCCAGCCAAGTTTAATTCTAACTGAGCCTTAGCTTTCCTAACCTGGTCCCTAGCTTCCCAGACAACATCCCTGTATTCTTCCCGGGCCACCTGTCCTTGCTTCCAGCTGTTATAAGTCTCTTTTTTCCTTCAAATTTTCCTCAGCAGCTCCTTATTCAACCAAAGAGGTCTCCTGGCCCTCCTGCTGCACTTCCTTTTAGACAGGATGCAACACTCCTGAGCTTGTAGTAGGTGATCCATGAATCACCTGTTGATTCATGTTGGTGATCAACCAACAGTCTTGGACCCTCTTGCCCTCTAGGGCTATATCCCGTTGAACCTAACTAAGCAGGTTCCTGAAGAGGCCAAAGTCTGCTCTCTTTGGATTACCATTACATAAAATAAGAGCTTTAAAATAGTTTTTGAACCAATCTCTTGCTGAATCAAGTGGCTGTCACCAATTTCCAGCTTTATATTGAAAAAGAAACAAAAAATGTCACTGCTCAGAAAAGCATCAAGGTTGATGACGATGAATGGCATGACTAACAGAATTAAACTGCAGCCTTTTAAAGGTCTTAATCCAATGCTCCCTGAGGTCTGAGTTCCAAGGCATCACTGTCTGAATTCTGTAAAGGAGTCCTTGTATTGTATTTTCATTTGCTAGAAATACACCTAGAATTGTTGCATGCAGACCATGGTATTATCAATCAAGTAAAGCTCACCATGCACCATCTGAACAATAGGCTTTGTCACTGTAATGTTTCTCGGGAATTACAGTATTAATGAGATGTGCAAATGTTTTATTAACTCAATCTGCAGAGCAATGAGTCACTCACAAATTCAGAACAGCAATAAAATTGAAAACTGCTTATGTGCTGCTGTATTCTACAGCCCATAGGTATATAACATATGATTTCAATAAAGTAGAGCAGATGCACAAGCTTCATGGAAATAAGAAAACTGCACAGACACAGAAAACTCTAGCAATGTGTGCCGAATCTATGCTCAACAGCTAAAGAGGTGCTAATAATGCTAAACAGCTGCAGAAAAATGAACTGAGGAGAGAGTCTCCTAACACTGCGGTATGAGAAAAAGAGACTGTTCAGAGCAATCAACCACACACAGGTAATTGAGAAAGCCATTTCCCTGATGTTCCCCCTGTGCTCAGTGGGACTACAATTACCTTCTGGAGAGTAATTCAGAACAGAACACTAACTTAGGCAAAACAAGTCAACTTCTGGAAAAGCTGCTCTGTCTCTGTAATCTCACCAAGCACGCACAGGAATGGTGTTAGCACAGGTGAGAGCTCAAATGGCACCTTCTGCCTTGGTTGATGCCATCAGCATCCACCAGAGGCCTACAAAAAGCACTAAGCAACAGTGAGAGCTGACTTTGTATCAGGTCCTCCTTTTCTCCTAGAAAACCAAGATAACGGCAAGGAAAAAAGCATTCTAAAATAGAATAGTACAAATTGTACTCTATCTTCTTGTGAAAAAACAGACAAGTTTGCAAAGTGAACAGTAATTACTAGACACTCTCTTAGATGGTAAGGATGTACCATATAAGGAAGAAGCAAAGTTTATCCAAATGCCTCAAGTCACCCTTATTTCTGGTGCCTAGAGACCTAACAAAAAACAGACTGCTAGCAATCAGAAAATCAGTTCTATTCAGAAATCCCTAGTATACTCTATATAGCAAATAGGCTGTGAAAAATATTTGTAGGCACAGTGGGAAAAATTCTCTTCATTCACCGTGGTATTCTGGGTTTTCTGCTTACAAAGACTGGGAGTTATTTTCTGCATTGATGTATTAACTTCATTTCCATTTCTGTCTGTTTCCAGGCCTATCTCACACTGAGCACCTGCTTATCTCCCAATATACAATGCATTTTATGTCAAAGCACTCTTTCAAAACAGGATTTGATCCCTCCTTTTAGTAGCTGTGGATGCCCATGTCAACAAGACAGTTGTGAATCTGCAGAAGGAATGCCCTGCAGCCCCCAGGGAGAGAATGGTCCGGCCATTACACAAACTCAGAACCTTCTGGGAACACACAGGAGAATGGGCTTCCATGCAAACCTGTTTCCTTCCAGGGAAAACTACAAGGTAGGGGTGAGGCAAAAATCAGTGATGTCCACACACACCTCTGCTTACCATGGTGCAGGAAGGGTGTGCTCCAAATGCAGGGGTCCCCGCATTTTGGCCAAAAGCAGAGGACTGTGTCCAGGTCTAATGGTTTTTGGCACAATGAAGATGTCAATCACAGTCCTGCTCTGAACTGTACTGTATATAGTATACATCCAAGTCCCTAGTCCTACAGTCCTCTGAGGCTGAGAAGCAGCATGCAGCACTTGACCTGTAACAGCATGCCAGCAATGCACAGGCCACCAGGGGACAGAGAGGAGACCTTCTGGGATGCAGCATCCAAACCCTTCCCCTTGTAAGCAAGCTGAGTAGCCTGTGCAGCCTCACTCCTCCAACAAGCCAGCACAAGTGCAAAGTCTTGCAGCTGCCAGCATTGGTAAACTAATCTCCAGCAGCTCATCCACTTGTCTGAGGGCTGTCTCCTTGCCCCAGTCACTGGCAAACATTCATCAGCCAAGCGCAAAACACAGAGAAGCACTTTCCCAACCTGGCAGAGGTGGGTTTATACACATTTCAGATTTTGTAGTGTTATGGTTTGGGGATGACTTACATAATAAAACCCATGATGCATTTTGAGACAGGCCCCGCTTTACTAGAAACATAAGGGCTATTGTATTTCCAACTCTTGAGTGACCATTAAAAAATACCACTTTCACAGAAAAATGTAATGATGCACAGTTAAAACAGACTTGAAACGAAGGTCCATTAGTACAAGTAAGACCAAGTTAAGGTCCTGTTCCACAGCTGGCAGAACCACATTGGTGAGACCTTTCAAAAAACCTTATAAAGAGCTAACAGAGAAAAATCCCTGAGTGATACTCAGAGTGAGCAGAGAGGTAAATGTTTGGCAGATTAACTGTAAGTTGCAGCTGCTTGACTTCAAGTATGTGTTATGAAAAAAACATGAATTATACCAGGCTTAAAAATACAGTGAACTTTTCTAGTATGAGAAATAAAATCTTATGTGTGCTGCCAAGAAAGTCTGCCTAGAAACTTTCGGCTTCAGTTTTGTATAAGGGGTTCCCTCAAGTCCAATGTCTACCAAGTAGTCAGGCAATAAGAGGAAGGCATTAAAATGTTCAAACACAGAACTCTCATTTTTTGATGTGTAAATTGTTCCAGAATTCTCAGATGACTGACCACGAATTTCCCAATGATGGAAAATTAAAACTACCTTGGAAACAGCAGAGTTAATAATTTCATCTGGCCAAGGTATGTCTCTTCTTGCAAATGGCCTGCAGACCCAACAGAACTTGGCAAGCCAAAGCAAGTTAGCGTTTTACAGCACAAAAATTGGAAAACATGGAGCAGATAAATGCTACCGTCTGAACAACACGCTTCAGTCTTTAGTTAGGAGAATAGTACAAGCAGATCCAGTTCAGAGCAACTCCAACGGAACCATCACAGAGGACTGACTCCCTCCCTGACTGCGGCCAGGGGTGGGGGAAGCTGTGCGCTTTTGTCCTGCAGAGGTGATAAATGGACAAATGAAGTAAATATCTGCCAAAACCATAATACCTCAGACCCTACCTGTTCCCATGGATGAACCTTCCCTTTTATTTAATGAGGCAAATACTGCAGCAGTGGGTTTCATTATTATTTCATCACGCTGTCTCCCCTGGTGATTACTAACTCTTAGCTAAGCCTAAATCACTCAAAAGCGCTTCCCAGGATCAGCATCAAAACATCTATAGCTATAGTTATAGGCAGAAGATACAGTACCAAACAGATTTTTTCAGTGGTTTGGGGCTCCATTTACAATTTCTGGAAGAAAGAACTAACAGGACATTCTCCAATGCACATACAGCTGTTGTATGCTGGAAATAAGCCCTAGATTTAGTTTACCTTGCTTTGCAAGAAAGTACAGGGTGTAGGATAACAAGAAGTTCATGACATTATATGTCAAAGGAGACCAAAGAATTAATCTGAGTATCATGTAAGGATTTAGCTCTGGACTGACATGATGAATCCTTTCAACATAAAAAGCCAATTTCTGATAGAAAGAAGAGTATCAGATTAAATGCCAAGGTTGTGTTAAAAATGAAGTTGTGTTAAAATGGATTTCACCATTTTTACTTTCAGGAATATAATAGGGTCCAAATTAAGTAAATTCTGAGTTGCACTCTGCACAGCAAAAATTTGCAGGAAGAATAAAATGTGATATTGCTGTATACTTCAAACTGACAGGAGTTTGGTTACTAGATAGATAGATATAGGTACATGTATACAAAGCATGTATAATTGTTTTTAATATATATCACAGAATCATAGAATGGTTTGGGTTGGAAGGGACCTTAAAGATCATCCAGTTCCAATCTCCCTTCTGGTGGAAGGGGCACCTTCCACCAGACCAGGTTGCTCCAAGCCCCATCCAACCTGGTCTTGAACATTGTCAGGGATGGGGCAGCCACAGCTCCTCTGGACAGCCTGTTTCAGTGTCTCACCACCCTCACTGTAAAGAACTTCTTCCTTATATCTAATCCAAATATCCCCTTGGTCAGCTTGTATATATGGATAGCAAAAGAAAAACAAAACCCCTTCTACTTAAAATGTTCATGACTGAACTGGAAATATTTAAGATTTCTAAAACTACCAACACTCGGCAAATACCTGGTCCTGGTCTCCAGATTCTAGGGAGAGAATTCTAAGTGCAAATGTAACCACAGAATTTAAATCTGTGACAAAGTTTCAAATCTTCTTTGCTCTGAGATGAATAGAATTTGTTTTGGTTGTTTTGGAATGAGTAAGTGTTTACATTAAAACACTCTTTGTATCATAAAGTAATTACTTCATGACATCAGTCTTTGAGGTAAGAGTCCTTCAAAAAGCATGGAAAAAGACAGGTAGAAATAGGCAAGTTGCATGTAAACTATCTCAGTGTGACTGTATACACATATTCATTGGTCTGAGATGTCGACAGTCTATAAATGCCTGAAGAAAGTTAACTGCAAAAATAAAGGGCAGGGATCCCTCAGTGATCTAAAAGCTAAGTTGCAGACAACAAAGGAATTATTTCTATCTTTTCTAAAATTACTACTTCCTTCTAGAAAACTCTGCCAAGTTCCAAGTGGGTAAAAAAAGTGGGCTGCTAAGGAGATGTGAGGTTATTATTGGGTAATACAATTCCATTCTTTTTAGAAATAAAGCTTAGACTTTGATGAAGTGAAGCATAGCTCATAAAACATTAGACTGACCTGAAGCATTTGCAAGCACTGCATTCAGATGACAAGTCCCTCACAGTGTCTTGAATCTTTTGATCAGTATCCATCCATGAAGCCCACAGAACTTATCACACATATCATGACCACGACCATCAGTTAACATAGGGCATACAGATCAAGCAGACTGACAGAAAACTCAGATGTACATTAAAAAATAAAAAAAATATTTTTATAACTCAAAATCAGTCAACGAACAAAGTAATAAATTATTGTAAATCTCTCATCAGAGGCTGATAAGAAATGTGACTGTGGCTCACAGTTAATGGGTATTATTTGCATATAAAGGAAACTGCATTTAGGAAATACAACATAGTATACAGAAAGAATATGCTTTGCTTCTTAATCCTTTGTTACATTTTTAGGTTGTGGCTTAGATTATTTATTTTCAAGTGTGCCACCAGAGATCCAGCTATGAGTGGGAATAAAAGAATCCAGCCCCACTGGAAGAAAGATGACATTTCTTGGCTCTTTTTCAAGACAGAGTAACTCACGTAATCTTTCATAGTGTTTCTGCAGGATTTATGATATTTGAAAAACTGTTCAGGTAGATACATAAAGCCATACAGTTGAGCAAAGAGATGCAGAAATACAAGTCTGTTGGGTTGAGATGAGACTCCTGAGCAGGACTGGAAAAGTAAAGCCACTGTCTTGCCGAGAGAAAGAGAAAAAAATAATAAAACAATCTTACTTTGGACTCCTTTAAATGCATCTTCTTCACAAGTTGCCTCCTAACAAGACCTCTGGTTCATGCAGAGGTTCTGGAGTTTGTAGATCTGATCTCAAGAGTAATACTTTTCCTTACAAGTTAGAGTTTAGTGCACATGGGAATTAGATACTTCAAAGTGCAAAGCAGATCCTCTGCATCTCTCAGTGAAAACCGTGGATGCAAGCCCATATGAAACCCAGGCTTTGACATGGACCTGGCAATCACATGTTTTCTGAACACGTGGAGTTCCCCTGCAGTTTCCCTTCACTAGCACTGCTCCCTTCCCTGCACCCGAGACCAAGAGAATTAGAATTAGTCACTTGGGTTTAAGAAAGAGCATGATTTGTGGTGAACAGAAAAATTTCAACACAAAAGTTTTAATACAGCATTAATAAATCATCTAGCTAGTTTAACGAGTGACTTTAGGAAACACATGCAAACAGGGACAGGCATGAGAGCATCATAAAATGGGTATTAGCAGATTTGCCTCAGAGTGGAGGAAGGGAGAAGAACTGAATCTGGAGCTGACTGGTTATCTCAAAACCTTCTCACATACACTGCCCATAGCAAGTCCACTCTGCGCAGAGTGACTGACTTCAGCTGCTACAGCCAGCCAGGGCTGCACTGCTGAGAGAATGTCAATGCATGCAGTTTAAAACTGAAATACAGATATAAGCAGTGGTTCAAATGAGAACTGCACAATGCTAATGCATATGGGTGCTCTTGAAGCTTGACCAATACCTATGGAAAGCAGTTGCAAAATTTCCTGCAAGTCTGCTGACAAAATATTATAACCTTCAAGCAGATTGTCTCTTCAAAACCTCCAGCAGTATGTTACCTAACAATGTAAATATAAGTCATTTCAAATTGCATGCAGCCTATCTGAAAGAAATAAATATCACATGTAGGTTGGACACTGTGCAAAAAATTTAAGTACCAATCTAAGTAACTCTTGCTTATGATCAATTAATCAAATAAGATTGTTTCTCATCTTCCAGAGTTAAGTTTTTTCCATTAAAAAAAAAACTTAAAAAAACCTAGTAAATAAATAAAAAGCAACAGCATCCTGCCAATTCTTCCAGATTATCTCCAGTGAATCACTGCTTCTTAGGCCTTAAACTGACGCTGTGTCTCTTCCACTTGGCTGCATTATCTCATTTGGAGGCTTCCTCTCAACACCATGCTGTATCATCACATTTACTGATTGTGACAGGTTTTGACTCATTTTCTACATTCAGATTTCAGTACAGTAACAGCATAGTTGGTCAAATCTATTAATGTGCTTTCATTTTTTTGTCATGTCTGTAACAAAATACTGCTAACTTTTCTCAGGTAGAAACAGAAACTTAAGATTTTGCAAATCTTACCCTTTGATATCTTCAAAATGCTGATAGAGTTTGAGTAAATGGTATTTCTCCCAAGCATAGGAAATTTTATTTCAACATATTATTTTAGTACGTTATTTAACAATACAAGCAGCTTAGGAAAGCATCTTATTTCCATTTCAGTATAAATAGCAGATGATGGATAAATTGTAGCTAATGTTGAAAAGAGATGTGTAACATCAACCAACTACTGATTATACTCTATTACTAACTATGGCAATTTCCTCGGCAATTATTTCAAGGACAAGGCTAAAATGCTCTTTAATCATTTCGTATTATAAGCAAACATTTCCTTGACACATTACTGTTTTCAAAAGAATTCTTAAGAAGTAAGTGAGGTCAAACAAGGTGGACAAAGAATGATCTATTTTTCAGAGAGCTATGCATGAAATAACATGTTTTTAGAGAAATAGTAAGGGCAGATTACTGAATATATACTACAATTGTCATAGTTTGTAGGAAAAATAAACCCAAATAGCCATGCTTCACTGTTTCTAGAGGAACAACAGCACCTGCCTTCAGCTTAGTCCCTCCAAAAGCAAGATCTGATAAGCAGACCTTTAAGACCCAACAAATCAACCATGGCTTAAAGCTCTATTTCTAACACAAAAGACATAGCGTCTCAAGTTAATTCAGCATAACAGCAAAAGTCTAGTTTTCACCCTGAAATAGCCTTCCCAGACATCAGAAGTATTTTCTGCTTCAATCTGCAAAATAATTGAAAACTCAATTATTTTGGAAATAAGGAAAGATATCAAAGGCATATATAGACATATTTCTCCATTTTTCATTTCAGCCATCCTCCCCTCTTTTAGCTCCCCACTCATTTGCAAGAACCAGTTCTCTTTCCTATCCAAGACTTGATCATCCTCTGAGTAAACAATCTGATGACAGTCATTTCTCATATAGTAGACTACAGGTATATGTGGAGCTTACAATTAACACTGTGCAAGCTTACAATTAACACTATGCATCTCAACAGGATTATTGATATAATATTCTACAGTATCAGATTTTAAGGAAGAATAGCCTTCCAGTTTTTTATAAACCTAGGACTGCTTCAGGTCCTACTATTTTTCAGGCCAGACATATTTGGAGACTAAAATATTATGTGACTACCAGTGAAAAAAATACGCAGTAATTGTGCTCACACGGATGTCACTCTGCAATTCAATATCCAGGAAAAAGTTTTACTGTAAATTCCCTGGAAGATTTACAGTTCATTTTAGGAGTAGTGGAGCACTAAGCTTTCCAATGAACCTGATATTCTCACAAAGAAAAGTCTGAGTGAGATCACATGAAAAAAGCAACATTAAAATCTACAGGAACATATAATCTGTGTTGGAGGTAGTGTCTAAATACATAGCCCAAGAGAAGACAGCTTTCTGCTGCAACTGCCCATAAAACTGGCATATTCACAACTAACTGGATTTAAATGGCACATGTATATGTTCCAATGTATCTGCTTAGTGAGGTACAAAACCAAACACTCCTGAGTTGGAGCAGGAAAGTACTGGTGGGGTACTGTGAAAGACAAAAGATTCAGTAGATCCCTCTGAGTGATTGCAAAGGATTTTCCTTTGCTCCCTGAACCCTGCTAGTGACTAGCAGCAGCTCAGCTCCATACTGGAGAGAAACTGAAGCAGCTTGCTGCACATTGGCCAAACGACAGCTATTTTTCCTTGAAACTGCTTGCACTTTGGAGCAAATGGCATTTGCTTTACAGAGGATCAAACTGTTCCCTTTGTTACATATTCATTCCCAATCAAAACCATACAGCATAAGTGCAAACCCTGAAAATCAATGCAAGATTTAAAA
The DNA here is from genome assembly GCA_009867235.2 of Psittacus erithacus. NCBI lineage: Eukaryota > Metazoa > Chordata > Aves > Psittaciformes > Psittacidae > Psittacus > Psittacus erithacus. Next base: position 67,302 of record WYDI02021458.1, on the reverse strand, counting down.
TTACAAAAGTCACTTCAGGTTTACTTTTCCATAAAAGGAACTAAGTCAGCAGCTATGTTTATGGTGCATTTACATATAATCATAAACTTGAATTTTGCAAGAGACTTAAAACATATTATTTCTAAAAAAAAAAAAAAAAAAATTAAGGCCTTATTAGAGAAAAAAAAATAAATGCAATGGATAACTACTTAAAAAAAGTACTAAATTAAAAAACCACAACCCTATAATGAATTCACAAATCCAAACTAAACAAACCTGTGAGAAAGTTGTGAAAAAAAACATGTTTATCTTCATAGATTCTTTTTAGAGTTGTTGCATTAGCTATAATTAAATATATGCATTGGAACCCTTGTCACATTGCAAATGCTTGGTATGTCTGTGCTTACTCTAACTAGAAGACATCTGTGATAGCATGTAATAAACCTTGCATCTCACCACAATGTTCAGAATTATATTTTGAGTAAGATTGCACATGAGAACTCTCTGCACATGAGAACCAGAAACCACAGTGAATTTCCTGGGAGAAGCAGGGGACAAAATAAAACAAAACACTGGATTCTCATTCAATCCTATTCCTAAGTTTGATCTTAACTGTTTACAACTGTGTAGTTTCTTCTCTTGGATCTCCAGCTATTCCACACCCAAAAAGACCAGCAAATAACGGCAAAAAAGTTCTTGGCGCAGCTGTAAGGCTTTGAGAGGTTCAGCACACTCTGATTAGCACAAAAGTGCAAGATGGAGGCTGCCAGAGAGCAATCGCCAGTCTTGAAGATACCTGGCCAAAGAGAAAGCCTAAGCACATCATCAGGCTTAAGCCTCTCTGCTCATTCCCTATGCCATGCACTATGATGGAAAAGTCTCTGACTACATACTTAGCAAAACAGCAAAGATTACGCTTTACCTCCATCTGTTTGCACAACTGCTTAAAAACCCTCACATCTCTGACTGCCTGAGCCACTAAGCCCTTGCCTCTCTCTTCGGCAGCCCTACAGTCACCTACAGAAATCGCACGCTGCTCAGGAACGCAAGAGTCCTGTCATGTTCTTCAAAGACCCTGCTACAAAGGATGCATCTGATGCTGACAAACTTGAGTGCTAGAAAGCACCATTTCCCCTCTCCCTGATAGACCCAGAGGAGAAGCACATAACCAGGAGGCACACATGAAACAACAGCAATGGGGATGCCAAAGAGGAAGATCCAACAGCTGCCAGCAGCGGGAATGCCACCCCCCACTGCAGGGCTCACTTCTCCCCTGCCCCCTCACAGGCAGCCAGATACATCCTCTCAGACACCTCACAACACCAGCAAGCTCAAAACCAACCCTGGTCATCATCTCAGCAGCCACCAGATATAAGCCTCATCTTCCAAATTGCCACTGCAGCTTGGAAAAGGATATGCTGACTTCAGCTGCATGCAAAGTAACGTTGAACATGTACACCCATTCACAGCTATAAAGAGGGCTCATATCCTTCAGTTTTTAATAAAGTGTACTAGTAGTATATTTAGTTGTTCCCCCCCCCATAATTTTCTCACACCCTGCTACAAGAAGAGTAAAAGGGTGTGTAAGAAGAGCTTTATGATGTTTTGCCCATTTGTTTTGGTTAAAGGGTGTGTGGGTTTTTTTAAACACATGGCAGCATTCTGATTTCTATTCTTAGAAACCATTTGAGGCAAAAAAGAGCCCATGAAAGAACTGAAGTCCGCAAATGAACTTCCTTTCCACTGGGTTTTTCTCAGCCATCTCCCCTCCAGTCATGACTGCCAAAATCCCATGCTTTATAGGGGCATCTGTTCTATTCTCTCCAGGCCAAAAAAGGAGACTTTTCAAACCCTTACTACAGCTGAAGAAATCTATAGCTCAGTGAGCCTAATGCAATTTTCCCACGTCTACAGAGCCTGAAGTACAGCTCCACAACTGCAACCAGAAGGGAAAGTAAGTCTCTTTCTCCTCCTTGCACCTTTCTTTCCTTCAGCCATACACTCCCAATCCAGGCCTCTTCTAAAAGCTGTCCTCCTCCTACCCCCATCTAAATGTTTTTTACCATGACTGAGGAACTGAGATACCAGCCACGAATGAAACTCTGCATCAACAGCTGAACTGACATACTCTTATGAATCCCTTCACTGCTCTGTTTCACCCACTCTTCTGCTGTGAACTTGGTATACTTCATACAAGAAATACATAAAAAATAGTCACTTTCCCATACTAGAACTGCTCCTAGAGACATTACCTAATTTTGTATCATAACAAATGCAGATCAATTAACATTGTTTGATCCAAACAGCACATCACCCTGAAACTACATTGCCTGCCCATGATTTAAGTTCACACATTGGCCATAGTAGCAAAATTTGGTGACTCCCGCTAATGCCAGAAGAACACAGCAGCAAAGACAATACACTGCATACCAACCTGTGTGAGGTGGCTTTATCCAAGTGCAGTACACTTCCTTCAAAAACTTATAATTTACAGTGAAAAACATAGGGTACCACAATTCCATCAAATTAAAACCCCATGAAATAACAGTTTTAATGTTTCAAATAAGCAGATGAAGTTCTAGTACATATCACTTGCATAAGGCTTCAATGCAGCCACAATAACAAGCCCAAGCCACAAGCATCACTGATGTGGCTTTCAGTGAAATCAACAGAAACAGACCAGAAAAAAATTGAACCTAACAAAATGTGTCCAGACACTGGCATCAGAAAGAAAAGATGAGAATATTAAGCTGAGCAGAATGTATTTTCATGTATTATAGTCGGTGTTTGCACAACACCCCTAAAAATTTCTGAAATACCTCATTTTGTTATGTGTAAAAACTAAAAAGAAGTCTGAAAAGCTCCTTTTTTCTCTCCAAGAACGTGTCTCATAATTAGAGGCACACAAAGAATATAAGAATATAATAACTGGCAAATGATCTTTTGGGGGTAATTATTTATTTAGCTCTTCTGGATAGCCAGTCTTGTTCACACATGGTCTTCAAGAAGCAGGAATAGTTCTAGCAGAGAAAGCATAAACAGGTTTTCAGCATAAGATTTTTAGTACTAGGCATTAAGACAAAAGCTAGTATCTCTGCCCACTCTAAACCAGCTCTTAACAGCTCAGCCTGTAAATGTATTGCCTCACTGGCAGGCTGTGGGTATGAGCTGAATACATAAGCTCTTCCTCACATGAAAGGAAAAATATCAAAGCTAAGCTCTATATCGGGGGGGGGAAGGCAATTTAAAGAAGAGGAATACCTTCTGACTCTGCCCGGTTTTTTGGTGAACTCAAGATTAAGAGGAATGTTTATGAGCAAAACTAAGTCAACATTTTCAAATCATTTTTTAGTGCAAATCTTAGTTTTACCATTCATAAAATTCAACAGGTAATTACACAGCTAGGCAAATGTCCTTAGAGGAAAGTAGAAGAATAATGAATTCCCTACGTAATTATTTATAGCTGTGTTTTTGAGTGAACACAGTGTAACAGGCATCAAGCCAACATTTAAAGGCAAAAAAAACCCCAGATTTGTAAAACCTGAAATATTTCAGTAAGCAAGTCCATAGTCTACAGTCTATTTCACAATCTAATCTGCCTTTGCAGTACGTAAAATCCCAACAACTTAGACTGCTTCTGTGATTAATCATTAGGATTTAAAATAAAACCTCGACAAAGACAGGTCCAGAAGCGCAACCATAAAGTATGTAATGCTATCAGAACATGCAATTTGCTTAAAATAATATTGCTGGAAAGTGCCATAGTGTTGTCTGCAAAATATTTTGCCTGATCTGTAGTTTGAAAAAACCCTTGGGAACAAAATCATTATCATGCATCAGTCAAAATGGCAGCAAGCACAGATCAGATTCAATTCAGTCTTTCATAGCTAACCCTCAGAACAAGCTGCTTATCACTCCAAAGCTCAAAAAGATGATGAAAACTATGTAACACGATGTTCTTTAGCTCCCTAAAGACAACTGATTAAAGTCAGTTAGGAGCCGACTGGTGCGCATTGATGCTTCTGCTTTCCAAATACACTGCTTAATTGCCAATACAACTTCAAAATGCAATAGAGGGGAAAAAAGTTCTCTCTCCTGCTACTGAAAAGTCAAGCAATAGCTACTGGCAAGTGAAAGGAAGGCCAAGTTGATATTGGAGCTGAAAAATATAACATCAATAATATTCTGGAGGCAAAATTAAACAATTTTTTTTTTTGCAACAAACAAATGGAACATAATCTAAAACATTCTCCTAAAATCATAGGTTTTACAGTGTCACAAGTAAAAAGTAGAAATAAATATCTGTATCAGTAGATAAAATTCACAGTACAGAGGAGGCTTAACTGGATGGAAAAGAACGTTTTTCAAATTTGTATTTTATACATATATATATAAATAAATGCTTTTGCTTTGGTTTATTGCTTCTACATAGATTGCTCTGCTCTATTCCAGTGCTCTGAAAAACAGATTTAAATTGCAAAGATTGTTGTGCACAGGGCTGTGCAGAGAGCATTTCATTCTCCTTATACAATAGCAGGAATTTTCAACCAATTTTAATCAACTGTTACTTCGTTCTCTCTTATTCAAATAAAACTAGGTTGGCATTATTTTTACTACTGTAGCATTTGGTATGCATTGCAGGAAACTTGCCAGGTACATATTGGAGCCAGAGGTGCATAAGTCCTTAAGGAAAGAGTAAAATGCAGACACAATAAAGCTTTGTCAATGCAAGTAATAGATACTAACTCCCTCCCTCCTGCAGCAACTTTAATGTAAATGGCCAGCAGTTCTGCTGATTCAAAAGACTGAATCCTATATCCTTGCTCTTGCACAATACCTCCACTGCCCTCCACATGCATAACATTTCTTTAGGACTAGACATTCTTGCCTTCTTTATCCAGCACCAATACACTTCTCTGTTAGGAAATGTCCACTTTCCATCGATGCTTACAAAAAGAGCCCACATACCTCTCACAGCCTTCCCAGTTTAAGGCCAGGCCAGCTTAATATGATGCAAAAGTACCTTCCAAACATTCTTTCTTCTTTATGAGGAACATACACAGACCTTAGCAATAAACAATCAGGAGAATCACAGGATTCTTTCTTGAGTACAGAAGTGAGCACTTGTACAGATGCACATAAAAGTTGCAAGATGAGTTAAAAAATAAATGCAAAAGGAGATGGGAAGTGGGGGAGGGACAGAAAGTTGGAGGAAAAAATAAAAAGGCAGCTATAGGTATCATAAGCATCCCCAAAACAAACAGATTTTACATATCGCATGTCTAAATCAAAGCCACAGCCAAAAAACACACAAACCCCTTTCAAAGCAAAAACTAAACTATGGTTTTAAGAGAGCACTAAACTAAAATAACAGAAAATAAAAGGCATGTCAATAATTCTACTGGGTTTGGATTCGTCTACCCTGTTTTTTTGCAACTTTGACCCATCGCAGGAGAAACCCCAAATCCTTGGAGTCACTTTTTCTCCTGCAAATAAACGGTTAGGGAAAAACAGTTATATTCATTTGTACTGTGTAAAATATTCTCCAAGAAGACAGAGACAATATGCAGCACCGGGGTAGCTTCTGGGAAGAGCACAGCAGCTACAAGAGCAGAAAGCAACTGCACCCATTATGTTTAATATGTGGGGAAACGGGCACCCTGGTCCTACTGGTGCAATTCTTCCTTAGTGAAGGAGAAAATCAAGCTGTTCCAGGAGGAGAATCGGAGCAGGAAAGCCTGTAAAAGATGCAGCCCAACCTCTGAAATTGTGAATTTGTCTCAGCAAATGTGAAGAGACACTTTTCTCATACATCTGCTGCAACTTGAACAGACTCTGCCTGCGCATTACTGACTAGAAATGTTTTGTGATGATTTTCTTCTTTTTTTAGATTTGTTTTGGACCATGTCACGTAACATGTATTTATCCATTAACATCCCCTCATTACCTTCAGTGACAATACCATTTCAAAACCGAGTCTTGGTTCAGTAATCTATTAAATCTGTAGGTTTTTTGCAAAAGCCTATTTCCATCATTTATATTATATCACTTAAGTAACTACTAAACTTGGATTTATTTCAGGGAAATATATAAATCCCTTCTGTAAAAATCTACATTGAGGTAGTCACACTCTATGCTCCCTTTACAGCCCTGGGAAAGATACAGGAAAGATGCAGACACTTTCACACTATAGATCAACAACCCTTGTTTATACGTCTGTTTTGAAGATATGATAAATCATACCCCATGGTCTATGGAGACAACCAGATCTCCCCTGACTACAGAGGTCCACCTCAACATCTATGTGTAGTTTGATGATCCACCTCCTTGTGCTACATTCTCTTTGCTCTGCTCCCCCTCATGACAGCAAGAAGAGACGCTTGAGATCAGCTTCAGACTTCATTTAGGTAAACAAGAAAGGCAACGAACCATGTATAGCCAGTGTAAAAAAACCACTCATAGTCCACTAAAAATGTTCCAGGCTAAATTCAACATCCACCAGGAGCTAAGGAAAACAGCAACACGGATTTCCTTACAAAGATTTCTTGGAACTGGAAGATGCTGTTGATGCTCCCAAACACTACTTGAACTGCTTTTTTTCAGAGTATTTTTAAACAGGACAAAACATCACAAATAATTTACTGACCCGGGGTTCCCATCTTCATATTGTTTACTGCCACTGAAAGACCCCCATGATCAATTAGTACTTCACACCTATGCCCAACAGACATTGAAATGTAAAAAGGCCTGACTTTATCAAATCCACAGCCTATCACAAAACCTGCTAACATGACCACAGGAGGACAAAGTATAAGAGTTTTGCAAACAGATGATGTGTACTGATACAACCAGTGAAAGAGCAGTGGAGCCATTCAATGTTTTGAAATGAAGGAATATGAAAGACAAGACAATAGAGAAGGAGATCGGATGCCTGCTTATAGCAAACACAAAAACTGCAATGAAACCTCACAAATTCTGGAAGCCCTCCAAAAAAGACAGCAAAGCCTGCACTTGCAAACCACAGCTTAAACCAGCAGGGCACAAAGAACTGTATTTCAGACTACACAGGCGCAATTACTGCAATGCTCTTCATATCCTTCATGTTCTCCAAGGCGTTGTCAACTAAACACGCAAAATCCCAGTTTCAGTGGCACTGTTCTGAAGCCAAAGACCATGCTGGACTCTGGATACCCTTCCCTTCATTTCTTGTCACCTCCGCTGACCAGATTGAGCTGTCCTCTTAAGCACCTACATGGGTTAGGATTCCCATGAGACTCCACTTGGGTCTCTTCCTTTGAGGCAAAGGCAAACAGGCACAGGTCATGGGAGCCTACGTCATCACTCCATCCTCTACAGGCCTTCCAGAATCAGTGCTATGGGGACAAATGCTGCCAGGGATTTCCCCTCCAACCCATGCCTTAAAATAACACTAGGATGTGGGAGGAAAGCATGTAAGTTAACAGTGCCTCACACAACACTATTTTAAGGAGGAAAATCCTGAGGACTGGTAGGGTTTTGCTGCTTTCTCCCAAATGTTGCCACTTTAGGCACTCCCATCATATTCTGCCTCCTCCTCCAGCTTTAATCACCTGACAGTATTACAGTAGCAAAAATAATGAAGACTACTATATATGGAAATGAATAAGAAATGAGAAAGCATTTTTCTGCCAAGATCAAAACAATAGCAACCAAGAATTTTTCATTGTGCCGGCAAAGACTTCTGCTGTTTCTCAGGCTGCAGTACCACTCTTTGATTTGACAATTTACCAGAAAAAAAATAATAAAATAAAATTACTTGAACATTAACATCGGCAAGTCATCCAGTCTCTTAAAAGCTGAAAACCACATACCTGGCGTACAAAACTGTTAGAGGTAGTGTCAGAAGATGTACTCCCATCTGATCCTTTGAATCGGTTTTTTCTTCTTGCGCCTTTACCGTAAGACTGTAACAGGGAAAAAAACAAAACAAAACAAAAACAAACAAACAAACAAAAAAAAGGCATTAGAGGAGCAGTGTTAGTCTGTGTTGCACAGAAAGCTTTCAGTAAAAGCATCACCAATGTCTCCTAGGCTAGCACAGATTCAGATGACTGGCTTTGTGTCAATTAATAAGCACCTATTCAGTAAGTACCTAACAGACAACATACAGAAGTGCTCACCGACACAACTAGGTTTGGCCAACTGAGCCCCAAACGCTTTGTTGTGGCTTTTTCCCCCCATATTCAGGTTTAGAGAAGCGTTTACAGACTTGTACAGTTGAAGTATTCTTCACCCAAGTCACAATCATTAAAAAGTCCAGTTTGTTTTGCATCTAGTTTAAATAAACAAGCTAGGAAAGAAGATACTGGAGCAGTCTCCAGCACATTACAGCTATGAGCTAAGTCAGCTGAGGGAACATTAAACAGCAAGAAGTGACCAACAACTTGTTGATTTGGATATAATCTTACAACTAAGGAAGAATGTCTAATTTATTTTTAAGAAAATTTTAGGTAAATAAAATCAGTACAACAATCAAAAAGGACTAAATATGTCTCTGGAAAAGAATGATATGCAACTAAAAGCAAACCACTGTTTTTATCTTTAGAAAATCAAAAATATACCAGGGGAAAGCAACGGTTGTCTGAAGCAAAAATTATTAAACGGTATTACGGGAACACAGTAAACAGCCCAACCCTCCAAGAAAAAGCTGTTTGTTCCATGCAATGAATATTGTCCATCAATAAATGCCATAAAACAAATTTCAAAAAACACAAAGGGGTTTAAAACGATGCTGTTTGCAACCACTTACTTTTGTGGTGACTGTAATTCATGCCATGACACCAGCTGAGACCCTTCCCAGGTATAGCAAAATCTTACAGATTTATTAGTTACAACTACATTAACAGACAGCCCTTCCTACCCAGTCACATGGCTTAAATTCATCTAAACTTACATCAAAATCATGTCTTGACTACTTCAAACATTATGTTCCTTGAGGTTGATAAATGCATTTTTTTTTTTGTCATTCATCACGCTTCTGTAAAGGTCATTTTACTAATCCATCTCTCTGGATCATGTCTCCTGTCATTAAATACCTTCCACAGTTCTTTGCAATAAACAGGGTCTTTGACTTCACTTTCAAGGCCTGCCTTGGCCTATTCCCAATCTTAGCTCTCGTCTTGCATTCAGCACTGAACTTCTGGGTTCCCCAATAACTCAGGGGGGTAACAAACAAACACAAAAAACCCAACAAAACCAGAAACAGCAGCGCAAAACCAAACACCAGATTCCAACACCTATATGCTGACATTTCAGAGAGTAATTTCCTATCCTCCCTCATACTATTCACAATCCTACTCCCAAGAATTTTTTTACAGAAATCACATTGTTATCCTTAAAATATACGACAAAAAACCCTCTTGATAATAAGGTACTAGTGTGCTGGTACCTCAAAATATCACACTAATAAATCATATTTTTTATCCATTATTATTAATTGGCATTCCAAGTCCATGCATACGCATCCTGCTGTTGACCTTGACCATAAGCTGCTGTTGGTCCTGGCTTTTGGCATGATGAGAAAATTATAATAAGGTCATTGGAGAACATAGCTGTGCATGCATTACAATGCAGAACTTCTGACAACTCAGCCTTCATACTGCAAATCCTGGGATAAAACTGTGCCTGGGCGCATAAAGCGTGTCCTTCCCCAGACCTGAGCAACCTTCAGAGCACCACGCTGAGCTCTGGGCCCAAGCCTCATTGGTTCTCGTGGTACAGAAAGCAGGCTCCAGCACAGGTTTGTTGGGGGCACACTTAAAATCTCATATTGGCAGATTTTTAAGATCATGACTTCAAATTCAGAGCTGTAGCTCTTTGCAGTAACACATATGATAAATATGATGACATATTTTGCAGTCTAAGAGTAACTGAGGAGGACAACAGATAGCTACTACTAACTTGAGATCATTTGCCAAATTGACAGATCCAAGTAACTTGATACCACGAGATGCAAGGGAATGATCTCAGCCTGTATCTGGACCATTAAGTGTTGATTCAGGGCAAGTTCAGAGCGCTGGCTGAAATCTAATATTATACCAATGTTTTAGAAAGAATGACTCAAGTAACAATAGATCTGTCAGCCTGACACTGATTCTGAGCAAAAGTAATTTAGTATCTGTTTTGTCACTAAACTAACAACAACTTAGGAGAAAAGCATTTTTTCTCACAAAATATAGATTTGTGTGAAAGATATTTTGCCAAATATATTATTTTTACAAAACTGTAAATAAGCCATGTAAAAACTTCCTGAAGGGCACATGAATCAACACTACATGTTGGTTTAAGGCAGAACTATATGAAAATACATATATAAAAGTCAGCATGCTACACATTATGGGGATGAAAACAGGACTTTCTGATGAGTCTAAAGCTGTAATTCAGTAGGTAAAAAACGTAAGCTTAAAACTGAAAGAGGAATGGCTCTACATGGTTGCATTTCTAAAATGGATCTTTGATAATAGAACTTTTTGATAATAGAAAGGCCTTCATAGATCTGTAAGAAAGAAATGTAAATCAGAACCAGTGTTACCAACAAATTACGCAAGATTTTCCAGTTACTGTTAGAATAGTCAGTTCTATCAGAACCATCTTTTTCCACCCAATATAATATTCCACCTAATACAATATTAAGATACCTAAATACATAAAAAGTATATTTTACATCAGTAGTTTGAAATAAAACAACATCCTTAAATCAAAGTTTACCTCTTAAAAATAGTTGTTACTGAGATAACTGACTGTAGTTACCTATGACCAATGTTCTGGCCCTCTTTCCACAAACTTTTGTGGAAGAATATGGACATATACTTACAAAAATAAAGAAGTCATAATATTCACATTGCATCTCAAGAATATAAAGCATCTATGTAAAGTTCACACTATCTAGGCAATTTCATAACTAATGTACAGTACAGTATTGTGTAAACCCTAATAAGATACAAGAAAAAATGTGCACATATTCTTTCACAGGGACTTTTTTATATATTTGTTTCCAGTTTCTGCAGTATTTAATTTAGAAAATCAGCGGTTCGTTTTATAACGCAAAAAGCTACTACAAAGGCAAAAGAGGGACTGTGTCCAGAGCAATGAGGATAAAAACAAACAAAAGCAGAACAAAACCACAATACAAGCACAAATAAAATGCACAGTTAAACACCTAAAAGCATTTATTTCGGGCAACATCACACAGCAAATGAAGCTAAGACTGAGACCTCGATTTTTCAGTTTGGGGAGTTTTTGTTTATGCACAGCAGCGTGCATGGGTTTGTTCTAGTTTTCTATGAGTGGAAACTATTCAGCAGTACAAGCTAAATACTAACGTTAAACACAAAAAAACCCAGCTGACAGAGTGGGAGGCCAAGGATACACAATGTAGAGAAAGTCAGTTTTACACCTGTTCCTGTGCACAGACTGATTCTGTGGAATCAGAGGAAAGGAGGACAATTTCAGTACATGGTAAGAGTGGGACTTGATGACCCTTCTCTTTACTTTAAAGGATGTTAATTTGGGATTACATTTATCTTCCAGACCTTTCAAGCTTATTCTCACAGTCAGAAATGCCCGAACCTGTCCTCTAAAAATGAGATGTCTTACATAAACAAAACAGATTCTTACATATTTTAAAAAATGATTAACTATCCCCGTCATGTGGAGAAGCATGAATACTCATCCTGTCATATTCATTATGTTTTGCTTCTTTGAGTGTATTCTTCTCATCAGATCTTAAAGCGAGAACAAGAACTTTGCACAAAAAGAAAATAATTTACCAGTTACTTCCAATTCTGGGGGAAAAAAAAAAAAAGAATTTTTTTAACAATGAACCCAATATGTTACCGTGATTTTCATATTAAAATTAGCTGCCTTATCTGTGTTCTATGCAGCAGTTGGCTGCAATTAGGTAGCTAAAAATAAAGGACTGAATCACGATCTATGGACATTGACCAGTAAAAGCAACAACACTGGGCAGTTGTTCTTAACCTATAAGGTTAAGCTAACAGAACAACCCTAAGGGACCAAATGCCTCTGCACCTAGTATACCGTGGTAACAAGCTCAGTATCATCAGTTTCTCCAGCTAATTTTAATAGAACCAACTCCAGTCCTGCAAACAACCTTGTTTATATAAAAGTTTGCTTAGAGAAACATTCTCATTGGATTTCAGCAGAACAAGTTAGACAAACAAAGTTATGTACGCATGTGTTTATGAGACCAAAACTGTAGCTTGGTTTATTAGTCAGATGTGCAAAGTTCTTTTTAAATTGGCTGAGTTGCCAAAGACAAGAAACACACACACGCATTTATGTTTTACAGCCTCTTAAAAACCTGTCAAACAACGTGAAACTTAAAAAAAAAAAAAAAACAAAAAAAAAAAAAAACAAAACCTTACCAAAATCATCTTGTAAAAAAACGCAAGTATTTCATCAAAGTCTGCTTTCCAACTCTGACATGAAAGTACATTGTGTAACCTTTATTCAACCCACATAATCAAATGAAATATGGGAATCATATGAAGCATTAGAGGCATGCATAGCAGTTTCCTGATAATTAGCAGTTTCATATACAATTACTCATTACTGCAAATGGATGAGATCAATGTCGCTTAATGAAACCCTTTAATTTTAATGAGGTTCTGCCTTAACACATGAAAAGCATGCATCCGTAACATTTAATCTTCTAACACACACAACAAGCAGAAGGCATAGTTTATCCCTGTAGGCAAAATACTGTCATCTGGAAGAGGAAATATAAAACATTTAAAATGACCAACTATATACAACCAGAGAACTTATCGTCAGCAAGAGTGTTAAAATGCCCTTCACCAGTAAGCACTCCAATGGTATTTTATATCAAAGCAGAGGTGAGGACTACACATAGGGTGAGCCTTAACCTCTACTGATTATAATAGATAAAAATAGCACCAGCCATTGAGACTGATGGTAGGTGGCAAAGATAAACCCTTAAAAACTAGCCTGCTGATGTCATTCAAAGAAGGAAGGAAAGGGGTAGAAGATTTAGACAGCAGAGTCACTGGTATCAAGTCAGGTCTTGAAACACAGGTGCAAGAAAGGAACTAGGGAGCACAAAACCAGAAAATAAAAACTCAGAGCTTACACTATCTCAGATGAGCAAATGACCAATTACAAGGATCAAAAGATAACGTAAAGGTAAAGACAGACCCCCTGAAGGATTAGAAAAGTCAGAAATGAAAGTGTGCACTAAGCATTGTTCCTTCCCATACAAAAGCTCTGAAAGGTATTTAAAAATTCTCATGCCCCAGACTGCATGCTGGGACAGTGCAGAACATGCACATTCACCTCATAGAAGAATAAATCACTGCCACTTTAATGAATGCCTTACAACAAGGCAACAGAATGTTCCTTTAGGTCAGACCTCCTGAGCTTTCTCTGGTCAATGGCCAGGCCTGCCACCTCTCAGAAACAATACCCTCCTGCATGGTGGTGTAGCCTCCAGCTTCAGCTGCATAACTGTAAACCCCCACATCCATGCTCCAACACCACAAATAGGGCATCTTTGGATATAAAAGGTCAGCTACAGAAGGAGACATGCATATTCCTGATCCTTACACCACAAATCACACTAATCTCATAAAGCAGAGGAGGTCAACCTTCTGACAGTACAGACAAGGGCTGGAAGATGCACATACAGGAGCTCCCCAACACTCCACAGATACACTCCATGATGGAAATGGGGGCAAAAGGTCAATGTTGGACATAGCAATATATCCCAGCTTGCCTTCACCTCGGGGCTGGGTTTCAGAACACCCTACATGGTCCACATCAGTGCAGTCCGGTGACAGGCGCTCACCCTTGTGACACACCTGAAGTTGCCTGAGGAGCACAGACTCATGTGCCCATTGCAAAGAATCTCAAGGTTACATTTCAAAACCTGAATTTCTTCAAACAAATAGGTGCTATCAGGGCACCATTCAGAAAAGACAAGGCTTCCCTTCAGGAATCCTATCAAATTGAGGGTCTCCATATACAGTCATCAAGTTCGCACAAGCTATAGTGATGAGTCTGCAAAGACCCTTCCCCAGTCCTTGTATAAAATCCTCCACCTACACCAAAACAAAATTCATGCAAACAAACAACAACAAAAACCCTCCACAAATAATTTATTTATGCAAACTTTCATACAGGGTCCAAAAATAAGTATTTGACAGATGCTCCTTTTTTCCCCATATAAAAGAAAATACATTTGTGCTGAGAAATCTGTAACAGGGTTATATCTTTGATGCTCTTTTCTGCCAGCCTGTGATAAAGGCTTGCCAATACTGCAGCTAGAAATAGCCCAATTCTCACCAGTTCCTACACTTCTAAGCCACATCCCAGTGCTCTCAGCCTGGCCTCAAACCAGGTCACCTGGCAGTTTCCACCTGCTAGACAAGGAGTATGGGACTTGGCCTGCCCTCCTCCTGCCCAGTGGCCTGGAAACCCACCTCAGTGAAAATCTGCTGCACATCTTCCCATAACGCCGGTGATGAAGATGTCTGCTCGCAACTCAGCAAAACAGGAGCACGCAACAGCAGAAGGAATGGAAGCTCATGCCCAAATCCTGCTGTGTCTCCTGCAGCCTTCTAAGATTGGCAGCTATGGTTGCAGGCCACGTGCCTGCTCCTCCCCACCTGCTCTCAATATATTTCTGTATTTCTCTTACACAATCAAACAGAAAAGGAGATCTGACTCTACGACAGAAAGGTAGTTTCAGGGAGCAACAGCCAGCTACAGAGAAGCTTCCCTCTGCTAAGAGTCTGCTGCCCTGCTGACAAAGAATAAGGCAAGTCCTTGGAAGGCAGGGAGGGTAATTTCAGTTGCTTTGCATTATTCTGAAACACTACAATCCTGGCACAGGAAATGACTGAGTAAAAGAAGAAGAAAAACGTTTCCAGAGAAGTCAGTCTTGGAAGAGTACAGGAACTTCTCATCCATAATGGTTTGAAGTCATAAACCTAGAAACAAAGCAAGATAAAACCAGAGATCACCTCTAGAAGACGGTTACCAGATATGTAAGTTAGGACTGAAACTGCCAAATTGTTTCAGATAGATTCTACACTCTAGGAAAATGTACAAAACAATTATTACATCCCATATATGCTGGTGATGTGTAATACCCAAGTGGTAAATAAAAGCCTCTGGAAGAGATGCAAGATTACTTACTACTGACAGAGTTCAGGACAATGCAAAGTAAACCCCAAGAACCAAGGAGAATCATCAGAATAGTAACAGCTGAAACCTGAGGGGCTTTCTTCAATAAAGGGCTATTAACATTTATTTTTGTCAGTAAGAGGAACAACACTGAAAGGAGGTTACCACCATCAGGAGAGAAAAGACTACCTCTTGATGAGGAACATGAGAAAGTCCAATGAATGGCACTGGATTTCATCTCTTCTTGGTTTGTTTACACTCCACTGAGCTGCTGCCACACTGGATCTGGCTTCTAGGATGCTGCCAGAAGAGAGTAAAACCTCCCATACCTCTATAATGAATGGCTATTGTTATTATTTAAGTAAACAAAGGGATATAAATTTCATTTGTTTACAGGCTGCAAAGTATTCTTGCAAGTCAGTGCTGGGAAATACACGGCTGCAAAATGTTTATTTGAAGAATAGGTAAACACAGTATGAATGTGATAAGTCAACTCAGCTGAAAGAGAGCAGCAGAGGGCAGCGTGATTAATCTGCTGAGAATAAATCTCTGGCTATTCCTTCCATTCTTTATTACTCCAAGTCAGGCAGTGAAGGGATGGTGCTATGCATTTGAAAAGATAGCTGGAAACCCAGGAAGGACAACGGCCAGTGCTAGGGCCAAATAACTAAGCTGATATTCAGGAGGCACCACTTGCACATTACCATAAAATTCATGTTAACATGGATCACAGCCAATATAGAAGGAGAACTGAACAAGCCAATCCCTAACCCCATGCCTACAGTTCACCTTCAGCTGCGCAACCCAACCAGCTGGAGCCAAGCGCTCCTGGAACGTTGAAGCCTTTAGACTTGGAAGGGGGAAGCACTTCAGAGGAAAACTAAGTGCAAGTGAAAGAGCTAAAGAAAACAATCAAGAGGAGAATTGTTTTCATTTAAAATGGGTCAATGTTAGGACCTACATTGACAGATGATGCATCAGGCGGCAAGAAAAAGAACAGGAGGAAAATAGTAATGGGGAATAGGGAAGTATTCATCCAGGATAAGTAAGATTCTTCCTCCCTCCACAAGGTACTCTGCAGTTGCCTGATACAAGGTTTCATTATATTTTCGTTGAAACATCTTCTATAATTTACTGATCTGATGTGCTGTGACTGTTCCTATGACACAACACAGGAAACTTCACGACGAGAAAATAGCAACAGAAATTGAATCTAATGATTTCTGGGGACTGAGGGACTTTGAAGTAGGATCAGAAAAAAAAATTACACAGGAGGAAGGAAAACGAGAAGAGAAGCCAAGAGTCACCATGAAAGGCATTAATAGACTATGTTATATTATAAACAAATCAGCATAGCATCTGGGTTAATTAAAATTATTAAATTGAACTTTCTACTGATTCAACTTCCTAGAAATAAAGGGTTCTTGAAATAAAGAATTAAAAAGAGGCCTGGAGTTGGTCTTTTAAAAAACAGATACTGACCATCAAACACTGATACATTTGAACAGTTAGCTTGTTTTACGATTTCAGACTGAGAATGCTGATTTTATTACAAAAAGCCACATCCAGAACTACCACATTGTACTGACATATACCTGACCACTGTGAATAACTCCACAGTGTAAATGTTAGCATGTGCCTTGATCTGGACAAAACTGGACATCTGAAACAATATCACAACTTCATCTGGACTAGGATCACAGTCAGTACCTAAAACTATGTTTTTACAGTAATGTGGACCTCAAAGCCACAACATTTTAGGTGATAAAGAATAACACACCAATACTTCATCCCCACTGCAAAGAACTTCCCAGGGAGAGTACAACAGAACTGTCACGACCAATGCCTATTTTATTTTGTTTGCAGATCTTGTTGGCAAAACACATCATGAAAGTAAGAAATAGATTTTACACAGAGGCCATCTAGGAATATTTCACATATTTAACTACCTTTTAAGAATTATTACTTCCAGAGTGTTAACTATATTCACTCCTCTGCCAAGTGGTGACAAACTTGGCCAAAATGGATGGCCAGACATGATCCAACATAATGGACCATGATGTACAGCCAGGTTAAAAGAAATCCTCAGCTTTGCAAAAAATTCTTGGATAAGAGAAATTCTGAGGCTTGTTACAACTCTACAAATGCTCTTCAATTATATTTTGCTAAATGGTAATTCCCAGAAGTAGCACTTCAGAGAGCATACTTCTAGGAGTGATATCACTCTGTAAGTTTGCATGTCTTTTTCTCTGATGTACTACTTGGCATGAAATGTTTCTAGGATTGATACTCAAGTACTTTAGTGAAAATATAGCGGTGGGCATAACTGAAGTACCTGTAGGCAATCTAGTTGATGATTCACATGTTCTCATTAAGCCTCTCCCTCTCACTGTATGTTCTAAAGCAGCAAGCCCTTACAATACTGATTTTTTGGAAATCATGTTAATGGAGAAAAAAATCAAATCAGAATAATTGTCTCTCAGTGCAGTGCATGCTAAGGAATTAGCTAACATTATGATTCAGGCAAAGGGCTCTTCTGCTTCCATAACCTTATCTCCCCTACACCAAAGGTTTACGTATGACTAGAATATGTATATATGGAGAAGATATGATCCTTGCTTTGCCTATTGGCTTTGGCTCCAAAAACTGAAAAATATTCCCTGAGCTAAAAAGCCACATTATTACTGTCTTAAAAAGTGGATCTTTTTCGGCTGTAAGTGTCCAGAATCCAATTCTATTAAACAGAATGCAAGTACTTCACCTGAAACATGAATAGCAAGCTATCCTTCCTCTCTAAACAGAGGTTCTCTATGCCTAGTTAAAAGAAGGGTGAAAATCAATTTCATGATCAGTATTTGACATTTGTCCACAGCAGAGAGGCACCATATGACTAGACAGTTGCAATTCTGTGCTTAGGGCTGAAGACATAAAAAGGGGAGTGATTTGTAGGTCAGAAATTAGTTCCCCTGCCACTGCTTTTGGAGAAGCTGTCAAAGCATATGGCCCTACTGGAATGCCTGTTCTGCACTTGGAGGCTGCAGTCAAATTCACATCCAAAAAGACACTTTTTCTTTTTTAGCTTAACCTAGTCTCTGGTTCAGTGCTTGGATTTTGGTCTGCTGTCACCGGTCTCCAGCAAATAAAGATCAATTAGTGAGCCTTTTGACAGACTGACAGCGTTTTCCTCTGGCAATTGAGCACTTCTCTGACGAAACCAGACCACCTTCTCAAAGAAAACCAAGCATGAGAGGCAGTTTTGGCAACAGCATCAAAAACTGCCACCCCAAAAGGAAAAAAACTCTGTCCTAACACGAACAAGCATGTTTGTAATTTAAAATGCACGCAATCAGATTTTACCACCCTTTTACTGGGTTTAAAAATAGCATTGTAAGTCTTTGTAACCAACTATTGCAAACTCGAAGATATTATGCAACATTCATATATTACACACAGACCACCTTTCAAAATATAAAGTCGCTACCAGGCGCACAAACATCCATACCCTGCCTCCCGCTCTCCATCCATCCACCTGAGCGCAGTGCACACGGACTCAGTTGTTAAAATTTCAGGGATGACTGTATAACCACCATCTACACGAGAATCGAGCAGCTTAAATCCGCAGCGCGCTCAACACCTTCAGCAGCCCCAAAATTCCTGCTCAACAACCGGCGTGAACCAGCTTCCCCCATCAGCACAGACTGTCACCAGTCTGTGTAACAGACGAGGAAGGTTTCAGCAGCGTGCGGTTAGCATCAGGTACAGATACAACAGGTTACTGAAGCAGGGAAGAGTAGCCGTAACCTGTGAGTAATACCGAAGAGCACCTTAATAGCAACGTATTCTGATATATTCACCCTCCAGATAACTATAAAAGATTCTTGACTTGCGAAGCTTCCGTGGCATACAGCATCCCACTGTGCGGGCTAACGGATCAGCATCTGGGGCGCGGACGGGAAAGGGGGGTCGGGCGCCTCAGGAGAGCCGACAAACTTTTCTGACGGCGGGGAGTTGAAGGACAGGGAGCTCCGGCACCCCCGCCGCTCCCCTCCCGCTCCAGCTGCCTCAGTACGAACCCCTCCGCCCCCGGCCCGGCCACGCTGTTCCCCGCCCGGTCCCCGCCGCAGCGCCGGGCCGCCAGCCGAGCCCTCCGCTCCCGCGGTACCTGCGCTGCTGCGGGCAAGGGGTTGTCCAGCAGCTCCATCTGCACCTCCTGAGCCGGGCTGGGAGGCGATTTGGACATGTCGCTCTGGACCATTGGCGAGCAGAGCGGGCGGCTGGGCGCCGAGCCCCTCGGCGGGGCAGAGGCGTGCCGAGCAGAGCCAAGCCGAGCCGGGGCGGCGGGGCGCCCCTCAGTGCACAGCCATGCCCGGGGAGGCGGCGGCGGGCGAGCGGGTGGACGTTCCCGTTGCCGTTGGGGAGCGCGCTGCGCGGCGCGGCGCGGCGCCGGGGGACGGGGCACGGCCGCCGCCGGGAGCGGGGGGAGGGCAGGGGGCGGTGCGAAGGGGGAGAGGGAAAGTGACAACGAGCATCGCCCTCCCGGCAGCTACCCGGGGGCGGGCGCGGGGCGGTGCCTCACTGCCTCGCTGCCTCCACGGCGGGCGCCGGGGGGAGAGGCGGGATGCTCCCGGAGTGCGAGAAAGTTGGGGCTAGGGGCCGGGCCCTGCTGAGCGCTGCCGCTCGGCAGGGTCGCGGGAGCGTGGGTCAGTCCCGGCTCTGCCGTGGCCAGGGGAAGCGGGGGCCCGCTCCCGTCCGCTGTCTGTAAATTATCTGCAAACGGCGCTTCCCGCCGCTCGGAGCAATCCGCGGCTTGAGTGCCGACCCCACGGCGTAGCTCGAGCAGGAGCGGTGGGAGAGGCGCGGGGCGCCTGCCGCTGTCTTGCCCCTATCCTGCTCTTGTCCTGCCCCGCCGGCCAGGTAGGGCAGGGGGAGGCAGAGCGTGTCCCTCCCTGAGCCCAGCGGTGCTGCCCAATCCTGACCCCACGGCATCCCATGTCTCAGCCTGCATCTTGCCGGGCCATTGGTATAAGTGACCAAACCCACTCTTCCCGAAGAGAAAGTTCCCTGGGTCTGTCGTGTTGACACGGTTTCTTCCTGTACTTCTTGGAGATGCCCGTGTATGCATCAACAAAGGATGAGCAATTTGTAGCTAGCAGGCAAGATGAAGCCCACTAATTCTATAAAACGTATACCAGCGCGGTTTTAATTGTGCTATCAGGTGCCCCACAGGAGGCTTTGCAAGGCCTGTTCAAAGCTTGCCCTGGGGAAATCACCCTCCCTGAGATGCTCTCCCATCCATTTCTTGGAAATGAAAAACCAACTGTATGACTGCGCTGACAGAGACCCATGTAAATCTTCTGACCGCATAAGCACATGGGACTCATACTTGTAGTCAACGATTTTAGAGGAACATTTCTTGTCAACTTTGGATAGCACCTAGCCACTCCCCACGCTGTGATAGAAACTTATGTTTTCAGAATCACTTAGTGATTCTGAAATCTGTTACAAGTTGATGGTAAACTGTGAAAAATCATTACAGAAACTCAGAATGGCCTAATGTCATATACTTGAAACACAACCATGACTAACAGCAATATAGTAGTCACATAGAGGAAAAGAAGCCAGCAAACCAAAACCAGCACAAAAGCCAGTTCAATTTTAAGAAGTACCTTCAAGCTTCTCCCAACTGTGATTGATTCACCACATTTTCATTGCAGCTAATAAATTTCCTGTCTGGATTAGCTTACCCCTATGATTTTCTCACATGAATAGTGAAAATATCATGCAGGAACTACCCATCTATTGTGAAGAAACTGGCTTTCTCTGCTAGTGGAAGTGCTCCAAGATTTGAAGAAGCTTGGAACTTTCACTTGTCCAAAAAGTTTCACATTTCATTTTGAAAAGTTGTAGTATTATAAATAATTTCCAGAATTTTGTCCAAGTTGTTGTCAGAACCTTAATTTTTAGTGAGAAGAATGTCTTCTACATGCTCAAATTTCATTTAAATGATTCAATAGAGATGCTGAAAAATCTTGAAACTATAAAGATTCTAGAACCTGGACTGCTTCCAGATACTCCCTTAGTGGCTATAACCAAAAAAGATATTTTCTCTTTGCACGTCTGGTGGGAAGAACACATACTTCACC
Organism: Psittacus erithacus; assembly: GCA_009867235.2. Lineage (NCBI taxonomy): Eukaryota > Metazoa > Chordata > Aves > Psittaciformes > Psittacidae > Psittacus > Psittacus erithacus. The sequence continues at coordinate 45,976 of WYDI02021458.1, read as the reverse complement.
TTCTAATACAGGCCTTGAAGTAGTTATTTCTTTGTCATTTGCAAATTAAATTGTATTAATGGAATTACTTTTTGTAACCATCATAATAAGGAAGGATAAGATTTACTAAAGAACCTAAACACAGCATTTCCTGTTAATTATTGTTAAGTGGGGTATTATCAAAAGATATTGGCTCTGACTTCTTCATAGCTTTGGAACCACTTTATCCTTCTGTTTCAAACCATTCTGTATGAAAGGCACTTGGTCCGCTGTGATTCATTACGTTTAATTGGTTAATTTTCAGGCATCCGTCAGAGATGCCTATTCTCTCTCACACAAAGAAGGGAATGGAAGTTATTTAATCCTGTAACAGTGGTCCTTCACATTGCCCTCTGGATTTTTCACTTTGAAAAGAGTATATAAATAACATAGGTTGTTTTGTTCTGTTTCTCAAGTACACCATTCTTCTTTAAGAATAGTAGAGATCATTTTGAAAGCATTACAGTTTCTAAAACTATAAATTCTGTATCTGTGTTGAAAGGGTATTTCTACTCCCTCATAAATTACAGCTTGAATGCATCAAATGAAGTTTGTTTTTTATTTGCAGAGTCTTATATCTTTTATGATGACTTTGTCTTCTTTTCTTTCCTTTATAAAAAGATAAAGGTACATACAAGGGCTGTAGGAAGCAGAGACTCAGGAAATTTTTTCAAGCACAAAATAAACAAAAGGGAACACACTGACTTTAAAAAAACAGTTAAATAGGAACACTTGCGTTGAACTGTTTTCTCTAAAAAAAGACCCAAACCCACAACAATCCCCTAATCACCTCCAATTTTCTAGAAAGTTTTTTGTTTGTCTTCCTTAAAGAAAATACTCTTCAGTAGCAGTCATCATGCATTGCCTTCATGTAATGAGTGGCTAGAAGATTAGCCTAGAAAAATAATTGTAAGGAAGTATCTTACTCTGTTTCTCTCCTTTTGTTTAGCAGAGTACTCTAACCTTGAAATTTGCAGTGAAAATCCTTGAGCTGACCAGACACAAGCAGTCATCCCTCTGCACGCTGGTTTTGGCCACATCTGCTCTAGGACAAGGGTCAATGTGTAAAAACAATATGCAAAGATTCCAAATTACTCATTCGTTCTAAAGGGGCAAACAACCTGCTACGCCTAAACACTTCTCAGCAAAAAAACCATGTGCTTCATTTTTTTTATCCTGTTATCTGCAATGGAGAGGTGTTGTGCATGCTTATTTGGATTTTTCTAAGCATATAAATGTTAGAAGACCAGAAGAAAAGGTAAGCTAGATTGCTTGGGGTTTTTAAAACAACCCAAAAATCTTAAGCTGACAAAAAACATAACTTGAGTGCCAAAAAAAGGGAGTTTGTTTGTTTTATGAGAGATTAGGTATTTCTTCAGAGCAAGAAACATTGTATTATTTTGCATACTTAATTGTCCTTTAACACCAATATAAGAATGTGGAGTCAGCACCATATTATAACCTCTGCACACATGTGCTGTGAGTGTAGGATTGACTTAGTCTATAACTGTCGCCTGAATGTGCAAAAAATAGGCCTAGGATACTGATACTTGTCCAAAAGCATCTAAAAGCTAATAACTTAGTCCCAAGGGAGGTCATTAAAAACTTGCATAAAATATAGGCTGGTGAGCTTGCAATGACTGTAATGAAACTACTATAGTGCTTCTAAGTGAGCGTATTTTTAAAGGCCTGATACAGTGAATTGCTTTAGGAATATCAGTTCAAAAGAAGTGCTGGACATTTATTATGCTGTGCCGCCTCCTGCTTAAAATGCATTATAGCTGGAAATTCAGTATCATGAAAAAACTCAGTTACCTGGATTTAATATCTTGGAACAGACATAGTTCATCTTCTTCTCCAGTGATAAACTGGAAGCTGGCTGTCACAGAAGCAAAATAAAGAGATTTTTCTTATTTTTGTACTTTATCTTTCACACAACAGGCCTGGACAAAACCACTCCAGACAGCCTCACTTATGAATCTATTATCAGTCTGTATCAGAGCACAGCACCGCCTGGCTGGATTTAATGAACTGATCCATTCTTCCAGCTCCTGTTTATTGTGCTTTCTTCTTTAGGATGTAAGTACCATGCAGCAAAACCTTGACTGATATCGTTACGATATATGTGGCTAGGACAGGATTGAAGGAGCAAGGTTTCTACATGGTGGAAGATACAAGCAAGATACAAATGCTGGCAAAAATGCTCCTAATGCACAGGAAGGCTCACAATATGTGCAAAAGCCACAACACCTACTAAGCACATATTTTAAGCCCTTTGCAAAATGTGACCAAAAAAGGCATGCTCCCATTCTCAAGCTCTTCACTTTGCGAGAGGCAATTTTGTTGTCTATGGGTTGTATACAAAGTGCGTGTTTGATTAAGCACTTCTGCAGAAGTTGCTGGTTTCAGCTGATATTTTCTTTCCCTTTTCTTTGCTCTCCTGTCATAAGTGAGACCACATATCTCCTTTTGTATCCCCAGTCCTTACCAACTATGGTGTTCCTATTTATAGCGTTATTGCTGTCTTATTATTAAATACTTGAATCACAAGAGCACAAAAAAGGCTTTATAGCACTCTCACCCACAAATATGTTCAGCCCATGTGAGTTACTGACATAAGAGACAGCTTTTAATAGACCGCGCAGCCTGTATCCAAGGGCAGCACTCAAGCTCTTCTTAGCTCCTTGAGGTTGGCCTTTCCACTACCCTTCATTAAGTCCTGTGCTCAGCTTGGGTTTTTCTGCTTTAGGGAAGACATATTTTTTTTTACTGCCAGACAATCACTTATTTGTGGCACTGAAGCAAAACTTCGTTCACAATACATGGTGTCAGAAAAGACAATGACAACCTCTAATCTGCATGAGGGTTGCAAAACCATCAACATGGTTGACAGTTAATGCATCATTACCAAGGTTGTTGGCAGATTTAATATGCCTAAGAGTTTACAAATACTTTGCCAATTTGTACATGCACAGATCTGAAGTGCAGTCATTGATGGCACAGCTCCACGTTATCAAGTCAATTTCAACAGCTAGCATTTGCCAGAAGTTGTTGCCCTCCCTCCTTGCCTTGGCTGCTCTAACCCGATCCTCTGTTGCACACCAAACTTCTCTGAACATGAAGGACTCCATTCAAGAATTAAAATGCAACAGAATATTAATTACCTTTCCATAGGGTTAATTCTCTGCTGCTTTATCTCCATGAGCCATCTTACCATAAAGTCCAAACACTGAAACTGCCAGGGTGAAAGAGGAAAGGGGGTTGGACAGCAGAAATACACAGCTTAGAGCAGGGTTGCAGGAATTTCTTCCTGGCTGCACACCAGCCCTTAAAGCAGCTTAGCTATAAACATCAAACTGCAACAAGGATCCGTTCTGAAAACATTACTGCAGAATAACATTGATTTGGCTTCAGAAAAGTAATTTTTTTTGAAGTACTTTGAGTTTCTGCATCAAAAGGAGAGTGAGGAAAGACAAGTGTTCAAGCCCTCTTTGTTCCTCCTTTTTCTCCCTAACTGCTAAGCCTTTTTTACTCAGCTGCTCCCTAATCTTTACCAAAATTGGAGTTCTCATTTTGTAAGAAAGTAATTTTCAACAAAGATTTATCAGCCTTCAAGTTTCTGAAAAGTAAGAGATCAGCAGTCATATTAATATTGCGATGTAAATGCTGTATTAGCCACAGTCAGTTGATTGCCATCCAAACCACTGTATCTATTTCCACAGGAAAATTTTGAGAGAAACATTTGTCCACCTGAAATACAAAACAGTGACTATGGCTCCACCAACTTCCCCTCTGATTCTGTGTGGCCCTACATTTTGTTAGGACAACTGTCCTTGAAGTGTCCTTCAAAAACCTCAGAACCAAGACTGTACTGAGATGGTAGGTTTTTATTGTAACATCGCAATGGCATCTCAATTCCATTTTCTGTAGAAAAAATGCTAGAAGCCTAGTAGCAACATTTTGTCCTGAGTCATGTGCAAAAAAGAAAAGTCTGGCAAACATCAATGAGATTTACTCTACATTTCATTACTAAATATGTACTTTAATATATTTTGAAACTATGTATTTCAAATACACTCTGAAGTACTTTCTATGACATGTATCTCAAATCTGGACGGTTTCTTTATGTCATTAGATGGTAAGAAAACTAATTTCCCTTCAGTTTTGCTCTGGTCTGTTTTGTTGGGAAAATATCTTGAAATAGACATAACATGGGGTTTTTTTGCGTGATGGAATTACACTGATAAAAATAATAGGAAAGGATCAACTTTTAAAACAATGTCTCTGTTAGAAGCCAACAGGTAATGTAATGGTGTCCAAGCCTGTGACACCCAGGACATTAGAACTCAAACAATGCTGAGGTGCCCCAGCTGGGTAGCACAGGAACTGCAGCTCCTGGTAAATGCCGTTGTGAAATGCATCCACGTTCACTCCTGGATTAGTTCCGTGAATGGGTGTTTCTGAAAAAGATAGCAAAGAACAATAATGATGAAGCATTATGCTTTGAAAGAGGGAATGTCAGGCCATCCATGAACTCATAAAGCATCCTGTGAAAAAACAAACCTTTAATTTTACTTAAAACAATCCCTTAAGAGCGAACAAGACTTGCTTTTCCTTATGGCTTTATGAAATTCCGCAGGTATGTTAGTGACAGGCTAAATCAACTTCAGTGTGCCGTCTGAAGTCCGCTCAGGTGAATTCAATAGGCAGAGGCAGCTCCATGGCAACAAATGCTAAAGAAGCAGCCTGTGAACCAGAGCCCTAATTCTACTATGATATGTGGAGCATATTCTAGCACAACAGGAAGAAAAATACATTTCAGACAGCAATAATGAGCAAAGCCTTAAAAAATTTCCTCCTCAAGAATGGAAGTGGAACACTTTGGTAATTCACAATTTTTCTGCACATTGAATGATTGTTCCTGAGAACAAAGTAAATTCAGGATGAGATTTTCAGCCTTTGTTTGGGTAATATTCAAATCAATGTCATGCAATTGTTTTTTGTTTGGTTGGTTTTTTATTTAAATAGAGTGAGTGTGCGTCTGTATATTCACTCATAGCGTATGAAGTCCTGAGCCAGGAGTTACTATAAGAACAGGATGTTGAAGCTGTTTATTGTTAGACTAGTGCCTGTGGACTATTTGTGTATAAGGAGTCAATAAGGACAGAAAAATAATTTTTGAGTGTCATATTAATCAATGCCAACATTAAAAAAGAATCTGTAAAATCAGATACATCTTAACTTTTTAAAGTGGATACTCAGATTACCCTACCACAAAAATAAATGTCTTCTAAATCTGTTGTTGCAGCTTTCACAGTAACATACATGAGTCTATATTTTCCCATGACTGAATCACTGTAGCGGTCACAAAAGCAAAGAAACTCCAAAGTCTCTTCTTTTCTTCTAACAATGTGGTTTTAGTGATATTAATATATTTCTGACCCCCAAAATAACTAGTCAGAGACAATTTTAAAGCATAGCTTGCTTCAGTGATGCTTGACATTGATATTGTGGTAAATTAACTTAGTTTAGAGTGTCATAAAGATGCATGTGAAGGTTGCTGAAGTCCACCTTCCCAGTTAATCTTCTGCATTGTTGGCTTCCTGGCTGAGCCGTCTCTCAGCAAAATCACCTGTTTATTTGCTGACATCCAAATCTGGCTAGAGAAACTGGGGTGAAATGTAGTCATGTTCTAGTAGTAAGAAAGCAAATTTGGATACAACCCTGCAGCCCAGACCTTGCTATTAGTACTACTGACTGCAATGCCATTTTTGATGAACACCTAAAGCCAGAAGCATCAAAAAGAACCCCCAAAAAATGAACTATTTATATTCGTCTATTACTTAAGCCCATATCTGTGAATGAGCTGTATATAAAGATACCAAAGGAATCCTGCGAATCATTCATGTAAGTAGCCTCATTTGCTTCATAGAACCTTTCATGAGTTAAAGAAGTGATCTACACCAGTTTTTGACTGTATGCCAGAATCCTAAACAATAAGTTTTCTTTTGCACTGGATTTATTTCAGTATGGCTTGTAAATACTAACACAATTCTTACTTCATGCAAGTATTCCAAGACACTTTTTATAAACTAATTCAATATTTACTGCAGTAAATATTTTGATATCTTCCAAATGCTCGTCTACTACTCAACACATAGCAAAGCCCATGTTTTTGTTCCTACAGGCTGACACAAAACATTCCAAATAGATCAAACACACATGAAAAAAGCCAAGAGTGTCTGTTAGAGTAAGTCTTCTAACAACAGAAAAATACACTGCTCAACAGCTACTTTCGTAAGTTGTATGGCCAATGTCATGAGTATTGTCATAAGTATATCAGTGTGACTCTCATGATTAACTGCTTGGGGATTTGCAGTTTGGTTCACTGTGAGGTTGTTTTCTTTGAGAAAAATCTGTATTGCATGCTTTTACCAAAACCAATACTGTTTTATTCAGTTTTGCTATATATGTTGCCCAGCATAAAGGAACAATGGCAGTAAACACAGTGAGATAGTCAGGACCAAAACTTTAGCCATTTGCAGCCAAACCATTGTTCATGAATCAACTCCTGAACTCCTGCTGTTTCAAATCCAGGATGCTAATTTAAAACAAGATTAATTTGTGGTTCTCGCTCATAAGTTCAGTGCAATAGTTCTTCAACCAGTGAAATAGCCATGTGGCCATCTTTTTTGCTGAGGCAGCAATGTCCTAAAGCATCAAAGTGGCCAACCGGGGGTGGTCACCCATTCAGCAAATCCAACTTCATTTGCTGTGTAGTTTCTTCTGGAAGAAGCATTAGTTTGACTGCAGTGGTTGCTCAGCCACTAGTGTAAGCTAAAAGGGCTTTTACTAGGAACTTTTGACAGTGTTAGTATACCAGAAAATCTTTCTTTCCTTTCCTTTTTCTTCTTCTTCTTTTTTTTTCTTATCCTAAATAAACAAGGTTAAAGCTGTTATAAGGGCTTTTACATGCCTTTCTTACCAATTGGCAGTGCAGAGTGCACAACAAAGTATCAGGCAGAACATGAAGATCATATAGACACAAAAAAACCTTCGATCATTCCTGCTCTGAGACTTCAGAAACTGAAGATTAGGTGCTGCTCCAAAGCTCTCCTCCTAAAGTGCTGCTGTCAAAACACATTACAGCACACTGCACCCTCAGTTCACTACCTAGCTGAGTCCCTGCTATGTTTTTCTTGGATTGTACTAACACTGTTGTGCAGTAGCAGTCTATAAACTCTATTTAATTAGCATTCATCTTGCTGTTTGCTACTGCAATAGAAGTTTATTTGCTACAATCTAAATATTGTTTATATGTAATCTCCTTATTTGCATAGCTGCAGTCTGTGTGTTGTAAGAAAAATTCACCCATCTTCTATATTTGCTACCAGGTTTCAACTAGAAAGGGAAAACCAACTTCAAGATAGGTGTCTTTCATGCACAAGTATGTTTGCCAGTGCATTTAATGCTTTAATTATTCTGAATGTCTGAATTAGTGATTTTGCTAATTGTCTTGCACTGTGTAATTTAAATGCAATCTTTTTGTGTTTTTTTTTTTTTTTTTTTTTTACATTTTGTTATATAATATTGATTACAAATAATAGCATAATAAGCCATTGAAATCATAAGTTACAGAGCAGGAAGAAAGAAGTCAAGAGCAGTTAAATGTTTCCAAGGTGAGACTGTTCTGACTTTTAGACCAAAATAGGTATTGGATAAATTAAGATGTCCTTTTAGAGCAGAAGTAAAATTTCAGCATATTCCCAACTTCTTGGAATAGTCAATGTTAACTAGATTAAAACCTGATATCTACTTCCCCCTCCCTTCCCAGTCCCAAGAAACCCTGTTTTCAGAATATACTGTTTATGTTGGTTACAGAAACCTCCTGACAAATAAATACTGTAGAGCTAAGCATCCTCACAGGTGTTTCTTATGGAAAAAAGTTACCTAGTCTTTCTCACAGGTGCAACTCAAAAGAGAAATATGATGGCCCTTGAGCTGAGTGCCCTTGAGATCACCTGGCACCCCAGCAGGGCTTTTCAGGTTTGCTCTTTACTACTGCAGAACCTCAGTTCAGATCACATTTTATAAAAGTAAGCCAATTTGTAGATCCAACCTTACATTTTAGAAGTAGCTTAAATTTCAGATACTACACAACATCTTTTAGAAGGAATCCAATCTGATTGTCAAATCAAACAAAAAAAAAACCCAAATCCAAGTTGAAAAATATGACAAAAAAGTGTTGAAAACTTAAGTGGTAAACAAAGCTGATATTGCACAAATAAAAATGTGCTTTTGTGCTCTTGGGGTAATGAAGCAGATATCAGATTATAAAGCAAAGTACCTCCATAAACAGGAGCCAAATCTCTTTCACCACAGTTGCTGTATGTTCAGTTGCTTTATGCACATACACATTTGTCATGGTGAGCAACATAAATATTAAAAAGGTAGAACGCTTGTAAACATAACATACAAGTACAAAACATAGAAATACTATAAATGCAATATGTTTTAAAAATAATTAATTTGAAAAAAATCTTTAAAAATAATGTCTTTGTCCAGGAGGTACAATGATGCGTTGCAATCCATCAGTGCAAAGGAAGTTACAGCAGTAACTAACATTTGCTGTTGGTGAATCTTTCTTACCAAACTTATGCTTCAGTAAGGAAAGTGCTTAAGAATAAACTTAGGTAACAGGTACCATATTATGAAAAGGTAGTTTGTTTATCTTTCTAGAGCTCAGACAGTTAGAAGTAGCATTGTGTTGCATTCAAAGTTAATGGTCAGATTGAGAGCCATATGCAAGAGGTGTACAGGATCAGTTTATTACAAAAACAAACATATCCCCCCCAACCAAAACTAAATCTTTCAAGGTTTAGTATTGTTTGCTGCCTAATCACTGTCATCGCCCAAATGAGTGGAATCAAACATCTTTAGAATAAATTGATACAATTACTTGATAATTCTGTAACTTTCGTAAAAAATAAAATCTTTCCCAAACAGTTTTAGTCTTTACTTAGCCATCCAGACTCACAGTAAGAAAATCATGTTGTTAACATGGACAAGTTGTGGCCTTTACCAGGTTGTTTTGTTTCACTAACATCAGAGCAGTACTATAAGTCCTCAGAAAATGTGAAGCCCTGAGGCTGTACTACGACAGAAGTACTATCAGCACCCTTCACTGTTTGTCAGGTCTTTCTTACAGGGATCCATGATCTTTGAAACGTTTGCTGTCTTTGTCAGTCAGAAGTTATAAATCTTGCAATCTGTGATTAAGAAGCACCAGCCTTGTCAAGAGGCGTTTCATAATCTTTGTATCAATTTACATTGCTCTCTGTAAAAATACCCCAAGATGCTGTTAATACTGTGGATAATTACATCTGCAGATAGATTGCATCTTCTTATTTCTAGCAAGAAGCATATGAGTTGTTAAATATTTGTCAGCCAGCGGCTTCGCTGAGAGAAAATTACTCCAAATTGGAAAGCCAGATTATTTCATCGCCTTCTTTCCTGTTTCAAAATGATTTTGAAATACCACTGCTGATCCACAAAGATTTACAGAGCTGAGGGTAAATGAAAGCCTGCTGTGGAACAACAACTGGCTTGTGACAATATGGTTTAGCAAGGTGTGTAAAGATGTCTCGCGGTACATCCCCAGGCAGCCAGAAGTCTGTATGGCAAATGACCAAAGTGAGCCAGCACGGATAACAGGAAAGCAGCAGGGTTCAGCGCTGGCTGTGAACTCAGCTTGAGCGAGCTGGTAGCACTCAGGTGGCTGGCACGTACTGCACTGCGTCCTGCTACAAGCATGCTTTCTGTGCAGGCCAGCTATTGTAAAATGACCTCTGATTCATAGCTGCAGCCTTCGTGATCCTTGGCTATAGTGGGACACATGCCGAAACTCACAGGTAAGCTAAGTGCAGGGCTCCCAGAGCACCTCTAATGTTTCTGCTGTTTATTTTTCTTGTTGTTTTACAGGGAAGATGGTTTTACTGAAGATTGCTCCATGTGGTTATGACTACATACATGGAAACTATGAAGCCAAAATGCCCTAAGATAAACACAGCAGGATTTCATGAATGGGAAGTGGTGCTTGGCTATTCTCTGCATACTGTGAGCAAGTCTCACATGCAACTTCTGTTACTAATCCCCATGCATTTAGAGCAAAGACAGATTAGAATTCTGTGGCGGTGCTTTCCAGAATGCACTATAACCAAGAGAAACAATACATACTTCTCATATTTCCTGTAGCTTAAAAAGGTGCGCAGTAAAATTGATTCATGCAAAAACTCAGGTAACTGCAGCCCTTGAAGCCCTCCAGGAAATAATGTACAGTGCCAAAAAGGCAAGTATCACATATATAACAAAGCAAGAACATCAGGGCTGACTGGACCGATGATAAAGTTCCTGGAACATTGGGTGATTAATCTTATTCTGGAAGGATTTAAAAATGTTGGCTTATATGACTAATTCCCTTTCACTCTAGTAAGTATGTATATGCAGAGACCTTTGCTTCTGCAGATCCTCAGTTGCTTTTCATGAAGTTTAAAAGAAAAACATGCTTAGAGCAGTACATCCCACTTAGAAAAATGTCAAAATGTCAAAAAACCCACACTCTGCTGAGAGGTACCATGAAAAAAGTTATAGCTGTGAGGTGAGTAGAATCAAAACCCAAGGTTCATTGACATAGATTAAGTATGATTATTTCAGAGCTTGAAATTTATCCGATAGCTGCTTATATGTACCTACCAGGTTGGCATATTGAGTAGCAACCAATCAAATATTTGTCATTTTGCAACACTGATCCAATAGCTACTGAAGCCATTATACAGAGAGAAAATCCAGTTTGTTGCCTAATAAATCCGATAGTTTTTTTGAGGTTAAAATTCCAGCCTGCTCTCTGGTGGAACCTACCTTTTCATCAAAGTGGTAGTTGCTTTATTGCTCCATGCCATTCCATATTATTCTATATTATTCCATGTTGTTCCATGCCCTTGTACTCTGGTATTTATTCTGATTTTAATTTGTGCTATCAATGCACTTCTCCCTGGGGATTTATTACTAGAGCCTCACAGAACTTGCGTCCTGGTTATTTTAAGCATATAGGGCTGTAGCAGTCATGGAAGCCTCTCAGATTAACAATAATGCTGTGAACACACTTCTAGCAGCACTAGTCTCATGTGCAAGAATGCCTCTAGTAAAAACACTATGTATGATAACATTTCCAAAAGCAACATTTCACCAGTGTTAATTGTGAGCAGCAAAACTCTCTTGAGGGACCCGTAGACATCACACCCATGTTAACGGTGTGACAGACAGGCAATCACATCATACTGCACCAGCTCTAGGCATCAGTTTTTGAAAAAGCGGTATTTTAGTTCAGCTCCATAAATGTAAATTCGGTTTAATAAAGGATATTTTACCAAGCAGGCTAGTATGAAAGTAGTAATAATTAAAAAAGAAACCCTTTCTGTAATATCAGCTGTTCTTGAATGACACCACATTTACCAGTAGGCCAGCCAAAGAATATCCATTTGGGATAACTTATTTGTTATTTTAACTCATAAACTCCTATAGAAGAGCTCTGAATTGAGGCAGAGACCATGCAAGCTCTAGCTCCTGTAATAATAATTTTAAACAATCAATTACTTTTGATGAAACTTATTTTATATGGATGAACTCTTTTGCAGTTATCATAAATCTTTAAGAGAAAAGGACAATATTAGCAATATAAACATCCACTCTTATTTGTAAACAGTCATCTTCTTTACAGGCCACAGGGAATGTTTCAAGCTACTATAGAATTCTTGCTTTAAGTCTGTGTTAGCATGATAATTGTCTTTAAAAATGATGAGTCATTTGGATTTCAGCTAAGACAGCTCAGCTTGCAGAGCTGCCTAGTGGAGTAATGAGATAGGACACAGACACAAGCTGCCCTTTGCCCCTGAGATTTTATCAGGAATAGTTTTCAAGTGCTCTTGTCACATTTCATATTAGCATGAGTGCAAGAAGGGTTGCTGAAATTAGGTCAGGTTCTCTGAGCATTGCCAGAGAAATCACTCCAGAGGGGAGATCAAATTTTTCTAGTTTGATTGTTCCAGCGCTCTGGGCTTCTAGCAAGTATTAAGCCTGGCATGGGATGAAGCTGGTTTATTGCAGTTCTCCAAATTTGCTAGAACCATTGCTCTTCAGAGAATTTATACCACTGACAGCTCTTAGATAGCCCTGTTTGCACAGTAGCCTGAAAAACAGGTTGGAATTTCAAGAGTACATCTCTTCACTATATGGATGCAATAACGTTATACTGTAATACTAAAGAATCAAAGTTTGGCTCATAATCTACAAACCTGAGTGATGCACTTATCTAATTCCCATCCTGAACACAGCTCCTCTGTATAACCACAGCTGCTGGAAATTCGAAACCTGGGGAAGTAACAATGCAGTGCACTGCCTAGCCCTGAGCTGGGCATTCAAGGCAAATCCAGCTCTCACACTCATACTCTCCTACCCTACAGGCTGGTGGAAAAAGCAGGTAATGCCTTAGATACATTTACTGCCATCTTTTCAGTAGTAACTTCATGTGAATGCAACTTAGCTACTTTGATTGTGGTCTTCTTTAATAAATAAATAAACAAATATAAATCTTACCTCAAGATTTTGTACCAGCCACCATTTAGAATACCCAAGCCCTTAAAATGACATCTATTCAGATAGATATTATTATTTCCTTACAAAATATTCTCACTGAATACACCTGAAATATCCACCTAAGCTAAGCTTTGGGTAGAAAACAAGTTCATGGGATAATAACCTGTTTTCCACAGCACTTTCTAGATTTTATCTTCCATTATGTTAAAAGCCTCAGACAATCTGATCTTGCTAGGAATTCCCAAATGAGAAGCACAAATGCAGTTAGAAGAAAGGAATGTTTTAAAATGAGAAGAGCTAAATATTACTTCAACATTTTTGAAGGTTTAAAGCTTTTCTCATTTGGTATTGGCAGAGTGTTTTATATAAAACAACAAATGTAAATATTTATTTCAAAGCCTGTTTTGTATATCCAAAAATTTTAAGGATGACAGCCAAACGTCTTGTCAATTCACTGGGAGAGCCCAAACAGAAACAGCCCTTCTCTGTTGTGATATCCACTGCATAATAATGGAGTAAACTCTCCTGACAGAAAATAGCTATTAATTTTCTTTTCTACTCTCTTGGATCTGCCTCACACGTAAATAAGTGATTACCATGAAGTATATAGCATTTCTAAGAATGCATTTACCGCCACTTTCATTATCTCCAGATATTCTTCAGACCGCAAATGTGTTCTGAGGGCAAACATGCAATATACAGGTAGGGGTCATGACTAAAAATGTTGGTATTTTCATATGATTTATGATATGAACTGGTATTTGCTATGATTTTATGAGCAGTATATATATGACTCAGAAAGAATTGCAGCACTTAGAAAATAGAAACTAGTTTCTCTAGAAAGGCCATATCATCAGCTTCTGGTTTATATTCCTTATGGCTTAAAGATGTCAAGAAACAATATCTAAAAAAATCCACAGTGAAATCAGACTGGATTGCAAACCAAAAAGCTTACAATGCTAAACCTACTAACCTGTGTCATTAAAAGGATAGGAATTATATTTATTAAGAAAATTCTATTAATATAAATAATAAATAAATAAAAAAGTAATTATCAAAGAAATCCTTAAAGATTTCACGTTAAATAAATCCCTTACTTTGAATTAAATATTATTGAAACATAACATTCCTTGGGTGAATTGATACTGTTTGCAATTCTGTAGCTGATGAAAGCACAAGGAAGAGATTATCTTTCCTTTTGCCACAGTAAAATACAATTTTTAAGGTGAATGAAAGAGCTGTTCCTGGAGCAACTGAATGTAGAACATTTTCAAAAAAGAGTGAACAAGGGCAAGTATTGCTGCAATAAACTCACTGAATATCCCGCACATTACCTTGTAGCACCTTTGTGAAGTGCTAACTAGTTGTAGCCGCCTGATGAGAAAAACAACACTTTGCGAAAGCATGTGATCTTGAAACAGCACAAAAGCGTATGTTTGCAAACTTCCAAAGGAATTGTTTCACTGTTACATAAGTAATTCAAATTTAGTTTTCTACAGAGGAAATATGGATCAAGTAACTACATTTACAACTATAAACGATGATAATTTTTTGATAGCAAGGAATGAGCAACTCCATTTTTTTTTGTGGATGGATACATATCAACTGACTGCTACGCTAAGAAGCAACATCTCTGTACCTTTTAAAATTGTGTTACCATTTCATTACTCTCATCATTTTCTAGACCAAAGTGAAACATCTTTTTCTTTTCCTGCCTGTATAAATATGAGGTTAACTAGAGACCTGCAGCTCAGCTGAGAAGATGGGAGACAGCACTTCATAAAGAAAAAGCAATCCAAACTTTATTTTTTTTTTTGAATTTTGAGAATTGGATGTTGTTTTGGATATTGTCATGTTTGAATAGCATTGTAGAATCTCCATATGCCTTTAAACAAACTTTCCTGAGTAGGAACTTTCATGGAGTTCCCTGTTGATACTCAAAATGCCTTGAACATCAGAGCAAGCTACATCCTACAGTGGTGATTTTTTTAGCTTACTTTTCAGGGAATGTGAAAGCTGTATGATCAAATGACCTGTTAACCAGCCTGTCCCCTGCTTTCTATCAGCTAAATTTGCCAGAGTTGGGGATGACTAAGTTGTAACATAACTTATGAAAAGTCTAGTCTAGATAGAGGAGCACTACCTCAGTGACTGCCTTCACAGAGAGCAGCAAGCCAAACTCAGCTGTTACAATATGAGCTGAAGAAGTTGGTGGGTCAAAACCTGATGACATTTTTCTCTCTCAGCTTGCAGAGGTGAGAAAGTCATCACGTATTCAGGAGGGAAAGAAGCTGTTGCTTGTGGGACAACCATTTTCTGATGTACTGTCTGTCTTATCTAACATCTTCTGGTCTTCCCATGTCCTATATTTTACCTAATTACTGTTTATCTTATCTTTATTACCTGTCCTGATGAAATACTGAATAACGCAAAAATTCTGCTTTCACTCTACCACAGATGTCTGGTCTTCTGAAGGAATCGCAGTTCTGCATATTATCCATTTGTGTTATACCAATTCTCTCAGATGGATACAGATTTTTCTTCTTATATTTGGAACCTCAAGGACACCAGAGGAGCCCTGAAGTTTGTCAGCTGGTATTTCTGTTAAAATGACCCCTTGGAGTCCCTGTGGGGGTGCAAAACTGTTTTGTCTCAATGAATTTGAATGACATCAAGGAGAAGTCAGGCTCAAAACTGCCATAGAAATTAAGCAGGGGCTTTGGAAAATGTTCTTATCAGAGGGTCTGTTATTTATAAAATTTGTCTTAAATTAAATTACACATATAAAATGCACTGCAATCACCTTTGAGATACATTTGGTTCGTTATTGTAGTTCACTCCTGTTTATCTTTAATTTCTTCCTGGTTTCTCTCAAGGCAATCTCTGAAATGTAAGGCACTATTGCTTTAACTGAGGATGTATTCACTCAGATAAAGAGACATCTTAGAAATCTGGCATTTTAAAGCTTATGTTCCAGAGTTATGAACAACTTTGGAAAGACAAGAATTGCTATCCAAATAGAAAATTTTATCTGATGGGCACATTTTAGCATTAACAAAAATGTGGAAAGCTCATGCTACAGTCAGAACAGTGCAGTACAGGAACAGAGTAAGTTTACTGATAACGATTAAACTGTACACCTATGAAAAGAAGTTGTTATTCTTTGAATTTCAGATTTCCAAGCAAGCTCATAAATGAAATTTTATTTGTATACTTCACATATTCATATAGCCTTGGCAGAAATGGAGAGAGCAGGAGATGATTGGTAGTAAGCAGAGTTTGCAATTGTTATACTTATTTTTTCAAAAATGTTTACTTATTTTAAGTTCTAGACATAAAATCTGTAGCTTTAATACTCTTTGTACAGTATAAACTGTGCTAACTTGCCGGGATGTGTACTGGCTGGGGCTGCTAGATATGATGAAATAACTATGCAATATCTGTCTCATCTCTAATTCTCCTCCCTTCTCCAGAGTGGATATTGTACACTGTGGGGGCTTTATAGGGCTGGATGGAAAGGAAAAATCAGACTAAATTTGCTATATTTTATATATTTCAGACCAGAAGCTTGTGATGTTTTCTTTCCCTCTCTTAAGTCCTTCTAGAGCCCATAGACTATGAAGATGTCTGGAGCAGAAGTTAAGCACTCAGTTTAAAGGCGGCAGTCCTGGACCATCCACTCATTTGATGTGTAACTTTTAGAGGTACATAAGCACATTGAGTAACTCCCATTTGATTTGTAAGTTCCCTAAAATTCAGTTTCTGTCACAGTCTGAGCAAATCAAAATGTATCTCAAGGATTCAGGATCTAGAAATAAGCATTTTCTAGGGCCCAATAAAGACATTCTTCAAAATTGCCCAGTGTAACCTGAACTGGACTTTGAAAAAAAGTATTATCACTGCTTCTCCAGAGATGGCTGAGAGAGAAGCACAGATCCTTATCCTTACATAAGATACCTAATGCATAGAGCACTTTACTGGGGATACTGGCTTGTTCCTTTCGTCAGGAGAATGTTGAAATCCCTGTCTCCTATTCCCCAAAGGACTATGCTTGCATTGCACTTACTGGTCATTCTGAGGAAAGACACTCTTCTATTCCCATTAACACTCTATGAAAATTAATTTAAGGTAGTATGTCAGAGAGAAAGCAAAAAAGGAATATAATTTGTAGGTCGTACCAAACTGGGAGGAGTAGCTGATACGCCAAGGGGTTGTGCTGCCAATAAGAGGGACCTCAGCAGACTGGAGAAATAGGCAAACAGGAATGTCTTGAAGGTCAGCAAATAGACGTGCCAAGTTCTACCTCTGGGGAGGAATAACCCCATGCACTAGTACAGGCTGGGGACCAGCTAAGAAAGCAGCTTTGTAGAAAATGCTCCAGGGATATGAGCCAGCAATGTCTCTTTTCAGCACCTACGGTCAAAAGACTCCTGGGCTTAAATTAGGCAGAGCACTGCTAGCAGACTGAGGGAGATGACTCCTCCT
Source organism: Psittacus erithacus (assembly GCA_009867235.2). Classification (NCBI taxonomy): domain Eukaryota; kingdom Metazoa; phylum Chordata; class Aves; order Psittaciformes; family Psittacidae; genus Psittacus; species Psittacus erithacus. The sequence goes on along the minus strand of WYDI02021458.1, from coordinate 28,822 downwards.
CTCTACTCAGTCCTGGTGAGCCTTGTCTGGAGTGCTAGGTCCAGTGCTGGGCTCCTCAGGAGAAGAGTCACAAGGACATACAGGGTCAGCAAAGGTCCACAAAGATGGCAAGGGGCTTGGAGCATTTGCTGCATCAGGAGAAGCTGAGAGAGCTCGTATTCTTCAGCCTGGAGAAGAGAAGGCTTAAGGATATCATATCCATGTGCATGGATAGCTGAAGTAAAACAGTAAAGAAGACAGAGCCAGACTCTTTTCAATGGTATCTAGTGACAGGACAAAAGGTGATGTGCACAAACTGAAGTACAAGGATTTCTACTTAAACATAACAGAAAAAAAGATTTTTACTGTGAGGGTGACTGGGCACTGGCACAGGTTGCCCAGAGAAGTTGTGCAGTCTCCATGCTTCTAGATTCAGAAAACCTAGCTGACATGGCTGTGGGCAACATTCTCTAGCTGAGCCTGATAAAGACATTTTGCTACCTTTTGCATTAGCCCTCTCTAGAAATGGCTGGTTTCTATACAGGATATTTTTGGCTTTTCACTAACAATTTTATTCTGTTCTACTGCCCTCATGCTCTCTTCTGAAGTCTAGTGCAGAGATAAAACCATACACCTAAGGAAGAAGCTTTTGTTGTATCTAACTACTGACAGACAAATTGACAAATTTGCCAAGTCCTAGGGGCTGCTTGAAGTACCCGCAGATGCCTTTTTAAACTTTAGGGAAAACCCTGTGATCTGATTTTTCCAGTGAATGCTTGTGGGAGTCTTTCCATTTTCTTACCAGTCTGCAAGCTCAGCCGATGGGGTAATGCGATGGACAAGGCACGGAAAAATCTCATTTGGGAAGGAATTCTCTTCTTCATTAGATCTTCCCTGAGAGAGCTGGTTGAATTATTTTGTGATTTAAATAGGTAATGTGAAACACTGTATAATTAGAGTGAAAATAGCAGATGTAGCCAACAGGCAGAGTTGAAAAGAAGCAAGGTACTGCCAAAACTGTTAACACTGTCATCGCTGATTATTATCTGTCAGTCACAGAGGTATCAAACACTGCTTTTTCCCTGTCACTGCATGGGGGTTTGGACTGTCCTACTTGTCTTCTTAGAGCTAAAAATGGCACTGTAGTCACACTGTAAGGTGCAGAACCATATCATTTAGAAGTTTGCTTTCAACTCTTTTTTTTCCCCCCCTGAAACAGATTAATTATGGTAGACGTATTTGCAGCCGCCTATCTGTCACCAGAAAACAATAACATAAGGCAGCCAGAGCTGTAGTGGTAGACTTACTGGAAAGGTATTGCGTGATCAGGTTAAACTTAACAAACTGAATTTGCTTCCATTTTGTTAAGAATCAGTTCCACAATGAATTAGCTAACAAAATGTCACTGCGGTGACTGAAGGATGTAAACCAGATATAGGTTTGTTGAGTATGTCTGTAGAAGAGATGTTTATATCTCACATTTTAAATAGACATAGGGGATAAATGAACACGCAGTGTGTTTTTCATCAAACATACTGCCTAGGAACTTTCAGTACTTGAGAAACAGTACTTGTTGCCAGCTGTATTTCAGATGATTTCCTTATCATGTAATCTCAGCAACAGAGGCACTGTGCAGACGCGGGGTTTTGCTATAAAGAATGCAAACGCCCATGTTTTCTTTTGTTTCATATAGCATAAAGCAGAAATTACTGCTTTTGGTAAACTTTCAGTGGTATAGAACTAACTTGAGAATTCAGGTTTATGCATTTACTTGCTATGAAGTAAGTCTCACTGATTATAAGAACATTAGAGAGCAAATCCTGGCATCTGCCACTAGTTTGTAACCATGAATATAGTGAACATGAATGTCCCTTCTACCAAGACTGTTTCTTACCATGTGAGCCACCAGCTGTGCTGGGAAACAAGACTGACAATTCTTTGTCAAAAATGGCCATTTCTGAAATAAGTAAGTCAAAAGTGCAGAAAAGAGGAGAGGAAAGGTCCTTCTTGCTATTCAAATGGCCACTATGAACCTACAGAAATGTAATTCTTGAGAAAGATAGGGACCTGAAGGTTTGTTCTTTGTCTTGAATCTGAGATACCTTTTGTGTTGTGAATTCTGGAGGAAGAGGAAAGGTATGAAATATCTCATTTGACATAGATACAAAAGATTCAAAAGCAACACTTGTTAATACTGTGGTTTACATTCAGACCAGTAGTGTAAACTGCAGGAGCATATTGCAAATTCATTAGTATCTACTTAAGTCATCAGGAATTTTCAGTTTATATTGCCTAAATCAAATATCTCTCCATTATTAGAAACTGTTTTTCTATGTCTTTGTCTGTAATACTAGTAGGCTGTAAAAATGAAAGTGGTTAGCCATATTTTACCAAGAATTTGCAGAAGATTAGGCACATGCCCAGTGTCAGCTAATATGTCTCAGCTGGGAAGCAGTAGCTTCAAAAAAGAGTGATTGAAGAAGTGAAGGAGATCTGATTGCTTGCAGCCTGGTGCAAGTTGAGTACCAGTGAATACCCGTGTTAGTATTTACACCATGCCAGTTAAATATTTTGGGTTGGGTTTTTTTGTTTGTTTGGGTTTGTTGTTGTTTTTTCAGCTTTAAAGCTAGAGTATGTTTTCTGATACCAACAAAAAGTGAGTAGGAATTGTTCTTGCTCTATTTATGCTTCCTTAGAATTCACACCATCCTTTCTGAGGTGCCTCTTCACCCTAATCCAACATACACCATAATTATAAATTATCTGGAAAAAGATCTTCTGAAAAATTAGTTTTTCTCCACCAATACTGAAATTTAACACATAGCAGAAATTGCACTGGGGGAGAAATGAAATGCAAGGAAGGGAATGAAACAAAAAGTCTCACTTCACTGAAGAAGTACATAATAATTACTTCTAAGAAACAGCTCCATCCAAGGTCAGAAATGGAGGGTTAATTGAGTGCAATCCAACCTAAGAATTTTGATGGCGTACTACGATATTACGTACTAGAAAAGAATTTACAACAAATACTCATGTGCTTTCGTAGTCCTAATAATGCCAGAAATGCCAGATAGTCAGCTACTCTGTTGTCTAGACAAATGGCATATTCTTGCTAATTGCAAGTACGAAAAAGCCAAATTAAAAAGTAAGGCTTATGGTAGTAGGAAATAGTAGAAAATGGACTGTGCTCTCACAAGCTTTTTTCCTTCTCATTACTTGAGGTAGAATTGAAATCCTATGCCTGAAATTATACTGATTTCATCAACTATGAATATGTATTTTCCAAAATATATGGCTATGAACATATGGATCATATTTTCAATGCATGTCTGAAGTTTAAGAGTTATTAAAAGTCATCTGTTTCGTAATATTTAAACTGTTTCCAATGTTAAAGCTTGACTTCTCAGACGCGATATTTTCCAGGAACATTTGCACAGAACTGTGTGGGTTTTGTGTTTACCAATGAGAACAAACTACAATGAGGAGGGGGTAATAGTTTTTACATATTTGTTGTTTGTTTTGGCATTTGCACAGTCATCCACTAGAACTTTCTCCTGGAGACATTCTTGTTCTGGCTTTCCTGTTATGTATCTATTTTGCCCTGTTTGTCTCAAAGTGAAGGGGGAGACGCTTTGCCTTTGTGCAGGATGATGAATTAATATGCAATTTAGAGTGCACTGCCACTTGTATTAATTTCTTTATCAGATTACAGAAAATTCCTTATTCTGTATTGCATCTTTTCCTCTAAAGCCTTGTGCAAACTGCACAAAAAAGTTGTCATCACTGAAGTCCTGGAGTATGACAGAATGATCCTATACTCATGGGACACCTCCTGTCCCAGTACCTGGAAAAAGAATTGCATTCATAGCTATAGCTCATTCATGGATATTATGTTTCCAAATGTTCCTATGCTGTCCTGGGCATACTAAACCACCAGATGTATATTGTCCACTTGCACTCTTCTAAACTTGCTGGTAATTACAGCTACTTGCTACTAAGCTACTGTACCATGTATATAGCTGACTTCTGCTTGTATACTTAAGAATTGCAGTACCCACCTACTTCTGGATTGGGATGGCAGCCATAAAGTAGGCACGCTCTTGCTCTGAAGCTCATACTAAACCCTCACATAGGAATATGAAGATGGCCTTTGAAATCCTGAAATTAGAACACACTACCAATACACTGATAAAACCACCCAAGACCACCAAGACACCACCAAGACACTTGAGCATGGAATATGAAAGAAAGACTTGGTTGTGCTTGTGTTCAGTACTCATAGCAGTATCTCCCAAGAAGATTCAAATTGCTGGTACCACAGTGTAAAGAATAGTTTCTGCTTTTGTGTTGTTCTCAGTGAAATTTCCAGCACTTTGTTGCCCTTTTTGAACATCAGAAGTCACAAACAGCTGCAACACATTTCTCCAAAAGCATCAGTATGGGTGTTGAGGGAGAACAGGTAAGAGCCCATACCATATGGGTTATGATAATTGTGTAGTGCAGACAAGCAGGTGACAGGACAAGCACTAGAAAGTCATTGCTGGAAAAGCTAAAAAGAGTTTTGTATGAGGTGGTGTGCTGAGGGATTCTGTATCTGGTATGCCATGACAGGGACACCTGGGATACAGTTGTCAGGCCTGGCATATGGCTGCTGCTTGTCCATCATGTAACCGGGCTAGGACAGCCTGGGCAGCTACCCAGCAGACCAGTGCAGGCATTGTCCTTGTGCCTTCCCTTCAATATGAGAGTCCGTGGAGAGACAGCAGAACTTGGCATGGTCTTAAATTAAGGCAGGAATGTGTCATAATAACTGACAGGTCTATTCCCCTAGGCATATTTTTTGTAATCTCTCTGGTATAGGTCAAGTTAGTTTCCACTGGCCTCTGAGAAAGGGATGAGGGAGGAATCCCCAGGCAGCTGCAGTGGCCCAAAATGCTGTCACATATAGATATGTCTATAGCATGGATTAGTGGTTGGTCAGCATTATCTTGGGCCAGTATGTAAATGTTTGCTAGGCAGATTGCCAGGTAATCCTGTGTTTAATGATCTCTAGATAGGTCAGAACTGAGACCCTGGTGAGGAGGGACTGCCGCATCACTTTCTGTTTGGGTGCTCTGTGGCTGTAATGTGGAGGTGTACCACCCTGACCAAGACTACAAGCATTATCCTTTCTTTATGACAGTACTGTGGGAGGTTTCCCTGCAGAGAAGTGGCATTCCCTCAGGTCACAGTGACTGCTGGGGTCCTGTGGATTAGTGCACTGCAGGAGCCTGCACTTGCAGGGTTATCAACCAGATCACTTTCCTGACATCTTTCATGTCCAAAGCCAAGACAATGTGAACTGTCTGAGAATTTGCCCTTAAGTGAGCTCCTGCAGGATGATGCAGAGACAGTTATAAAACCTTTGATCCTTCTGCTACAAATGTTGAAGTGCTGCACTGAAGCAAGCCCTTGTGGAGTCACCCTGCCAGCTCTGTCTCCAGTCTTCTCTGCAAGAAAAAATGGCACAAGTCCTCTGGGATTTCTGCACCGCCTGCACCAGGATGCTGTTCTGCGCCACTGCTGAGGGGAGCTTGGCAGCAACTTCAGTGCAACCAGATGTCTACGCAGGGTCTCCCATTGAGCTTGGTCCTGTTATCAGAGACATGAAAGGAAGGAGACTCTTCTTACATTCCCCTACATGACCCAGAGCAACAGCCCAGCATGTGGATTTCCTGTTCTTTTGAGAAGAAGGGAATGAAGGTGGGCCTAGTAAAATAAATTGCAGGACTTTTTGTTTTGATTAAAACCATTTTGTAGCTACTGCTTGTATTTTCTGTAGTTACATTCCTACAGCTACATTCACAATAGAAGGCAGCTTATTTTTAAGCTCAGGGGAAGACGTGACACGAGGTTACAGCAAAGAAAGAAAAACTAACAATATTGACAAAATACATGTTTCTTATAAAATTATCAGCCCTAATCCTTACAATGCAAATATGCTTTCCAAATCCAATGGCATGATTAAAGAAAAAACATCCAAATACACATATCAAAACTAACTGTGTTTTCTTATATGAAAAAAGTATTTCTTTTTCTTTATCTTTGAAGAAATGCCACGTTCGTGCCAAAAACGTAAAATACAGTGAAGAAAAGGGTGGCAGTATTTAAAACATGCAGATGAGCTCCAGAAACTTCTAAGGGCATTAGCATAGCTGGCTGCAAAGGAGGTACTATTTATCTTAGGAGTCACTGGGTAATGTGTAACATATACAGAAAAGAGAGGTACAAGGTCAACTCTCATATGCTTAGGAGCCCTGCTAGTTTGGAATTGGAAGTATTTTTAATGAGACTGTCTGCCATTTAACTTCCAGGAAAAAATACTGTAGCAAACAAATTCTTTCAACCTTTTATTTTCTTTCTCATTTTCTGCATAGGAAAATAAAATATTTTCTATTTTTTTTTCATCTCAAGACAGTCTGAAAACTAAGAACAGATGAAAGAGAAATACTAACCATCTTCTTCCAGAAAAAAAATCTCTTATCTATAGATTCATATATTTTAGGGTTTCAAAGGAGCATTATGATTATCTAGTCAGAACTGCCTGACAGGCTGTAAAACCTCACCGAGTAATCTCTGCATCAAGCACATAACATCTGCTTGAGTAATTGCATACCTCTTAGAGAGATACCTAGTCATGATTTAAGGGCTGCAAGTGATGAAGTTCTGCAGTCCTTACTCAGGATTCGACTCAGTGAAAACATTGGCATATTATGCTTCTCTGTCTGTTAGGTTTGGACGAACAGAAAGAAATACCTGGCTTTAAATAGAGCCTTGTTTGAAATCTGTATGAATACACTCTACAGAATTTAAAACAAACAAAAAGAAAATGCATCATAGGAATACTTGTGCACCACCTTCTCTCTTGTAAGGACACAAACCCACATTCTTCTATCCTTTTTTCACGAGATTTTCAGAAAACATTGACAAAAAAGTTAAATCTTGTAGGTGGATCTCTTTAGGTTTAAACTGACTTACATTTCTAATTTCTTTACCTATAGAAACAGTTTCCGGCCCTCTATGATGCATTGTTACGAATAGACAGTCTAGTCTTTTTTCTCATGTGGTAATACTCCGCCTTCAGTATCTTTTTAAAGATGCTAATGTCAAGAGAATTACAGCAGAGGCACCAACTCTAAGTAGTGAGGTAAGTTCTCTCATAAATGCCATAGGAATTCAAACCTCTATATGCTAACTAGAGATCAGGTGTTCAGACTTGTCAATAGGGCAAAACGGTGACTGAACTGCTCACTTACTGACAACTACCACAAAAGCTATGAGCTCTGCGGCAGAAATGAGGACTAACTGCCATTCTGATCGACATATTTGTGCCTGCAGTGGAAACTGTATAAATATACATGGTTGTGAAATGTGATCAAGAAACCTGATAAATCTGTATAGCCAAAAGATGGCATTTTCTGAACAGATGCATATAATATGTTCACAGGTCATGTAATGATGTGAACCTGTGCATGTACGCAGCTTTAAAGTACACACTGCCAGAAATCACTTGCCCTCCTTCAGATCCATTAGTGAATAGTAGATTAATATTTCAGAACACAACACTGTCAAAACACAATCGTATTGGTAACCTTGCTTTCTGTGGTAGTGAATATTATGCATACATAAACATTCAAACTATGTTAGCTCTACTCTTTGAAATAACAAATGTTTCCAATATTCATTTGCACCATCAGATACAAGAATAGATTTTGCTTACGTCCAGTGGTGTCCTGCTATTGCTTGAATTGACTGTCACAGCTGAAGGTCATGGAGTGACTCGGTGCCCATAAAAACAGATGAAATACTGGGAAACCACTTAAAAAAAAATAAAAATCTTACCTTATTAAAAGCAAGCACAGACTCCTGAAAAATGTAAGCTTTGAAAAGAGAAGCATCAGTCATAGCTTCTCAGCTCATCTTTCAGAGTTAAATCAACAGAAAAAGCAGTCATAACATTTCCACACCTAAATAAAAGAAGCTAGGAATTTCCTTTGGAGCTTAAGGCAGCTCAGATCATTTCCCTACTCAGAGATTTCATGTGTGACCTTAGATAAATTGTCTGGGACAAGGTTTCTGAAGGTATGTGTATGTCTAGATGTACATTGAGATGTGTATTGGGGTATTTGCTACAGTTTCTCATAACTAAAAGGCACTTTACATGAGTGACTATCTACTTTTAAAATGATCTTTCAGTGTTTTTCCTAAGAGTCTGTGGATGACTAAGGGGTTTACAAGCCCATGAATCTTGGCTATTATAATTAATGATATTCAGATTTATTTTCACTTTGTGTTTTGAAATAAGTAGGATGGTGCCTATGAAGCCTTTGAAAACTATCAGTTCTGACAGTCTGCTCTAGGACAGTGGACTCTATTCCCCTCTGTAATATGAGAATAATTGTACCTTTACTAGGAGCTGCCAAATAAACAGGACACATCATGAGATAGTCATTGCATCATAATGTAGCCATATTTCAAGCTTGAGATAAAGCAAGGAAAAGAAAATATCCACTTGCTGCATAAAGAATGTATGTTTGTTCTGCAGCTTGTTCTCCCTACTTCCAGAGTTGATCAGAGGAGGGAGAAAGAATGCATCTTGGGACTCATACAAAAATACAAATCAGGTAGGGGGGAGCTCTTACACAAAAAACTGATGGCATGTAAGTAGCAGAAATCGCGGAGCTGGGTGTTGCTCAGTACCTCCTGGAGGTTGCTCAGCACCTCAGAATCAGGACAGAATTTGTATATATGTTTCAGTCTTGATTCTGCAGTACTAAATTAAATGAGTCATCTCAACTTATGCAGAATTCCCCTGAAATCAAGAGGGCTAATTGAACAAAAATCACCCAGGACAGAAGGAGTTACAGTGAGGCCCTTAGAGAGCACAGCTACAGGCACTTTAGACAATTGAAAATGCTCTTTCCACAAATCCACTTTGCATCTGTATGAATAAGCTAATTGCTGACGGGAAGGCACTGTTGGTGTTTATTAAACATGATGGTTCAGAAGCAACATCTGGCTCAAGCAATCCCTTGTTTTGAGAAGCCTGGAAGCAATATCAGGGAGAAACAATTTAAACATATTTCTTATTAACATATTTCTTCAGAAACATTTGCTATGAGCAATCATCAGAGCTGGGATAATGCAGAAGGCAGTTACTCTGACAGTTGCTATAGTCCAATGCTTAACTGTCACAGATTCATCGCACATATGAGAAGCTATATTAAAGTCAGAAAAGGGCATTCTCAGATTTCTAGATCACAAATGTCAATATTTACTCTTGTCATATTTTACCTGCCACAGTGGACCAGTAATATATGACTACTGAGGATCTTTATGCTGACAAAGTAGATAGAGCAGATGCTGTATGTCATTTAACCATTTAGTTTTGCTATATTTTTTAGTTTTATAGAAATACATTAATTTTTGTACTAAGAGGCAGAAAACATTTCTGCTTCAAATTATTCAGCTATGGTTAGTCCATTTTAATCATTGCATATAAAACCATTTTATTCCTCAATCAGACTGGTAGAGATCACTTAGAGCATTCAACTAGAATATTCTCAATAAAAACTAATTAAAAGCTCCTGTGAGTTTGAACATGGTATCCGGTAGACTCAGTAACAAATAAAACATAATTCTAAACATTCATTTTTACAAAAAAGAAAAAAAAACCAAACCAAAACCAGAAACAAAAACCAAAATTTGAACAATAAGTTAATAAAGTGAAATAGTTATCTACTTTCAGATATAAAATCCCAGCAACTTAATTTATATATCACTATAGCAGACATGACACAATTGTGAATAATACTGTCCACTGTCATAAGTGGTACTTCAAGGTTTCCAGCAGAAATCTTATATTTTAATTTTCTGTTCATATAGAGCCAAAAGTAAGAGGCAAAGCCAGCCTAACAGTAATCCAAGGTTCTGTAGGAGAAACACCAACCAGGGTCGCCGTGTCTGAATATGAGTCATTTCAGGAAGCTAAAAAAAGAATAAGAACCAGAATGAGAGCCAGATATATTCATCTCTGGGAAAAAAATTCTTATGGGAAAACAAGGCAAACTTCATTAAAAAGTCTCTTTCAAAATGCTGTTTCTGAAATACAATTTTTAAGCTGTAGCATTTTCTGTACATTGTGACAACACTGATCTTGACAGTGACATATTTAAACAAATTGTTCCCACTTTGGTTCTTTTATCAGCACCAACAAGAATTATAAATGAGATTCCAAAAGTTGTTAACTTCTAAATAGTTTTTAAAAATTTTATACAGCTGTCTGTAAGGAAATGCTTATTTGGTAAATTCAGAGATTCCCTTTTGAGGGAATAAACTAGTTTGAGGGTTTTTGTTTCAGTACTATATATAGGGTCAATTCTACTCTTACTGAAATAATTGGCAACCCTCCTGTTTGCTTGGGCTTTACTAAGCATGCAAGTAGAATACAGGATTTTTAAAATATGCTTGAAAAAAAATATGCTTAATATTTTTCTTTGGGAGTTTTGAATCAATTAAAGGAGCAGCAGCTATTTAGAATCACATTAAAGGCTACTTACATCTATCTTCCACTCTACATGGTGCCTTTCATCAAGTTTTTAAGTAAAATATATGTCTCAACAGATCCTGCGAAAATGATGCTGCAAGCTCAGACTCTCAGTATTTATGCTCTATGTATGACGGGCATCGGCAGAGGCACTAATGGCTGCTGATACTTTCATATCAATCTTTGAAATAAATACAGAGCCATGGCCTGGTACTGACGTTTGGGTTTGGTTGGGGCTTTTTTGTTTTCTTTTTTTATTTGTTGTGAACTTCAAAGGAAGAGCGAGTGGTCCTGGCACTCTCCCATCACCCCTTCCTGCTCCACTCACAGCCTATAACTGAATGAAGCTCCCTATTTCCTCTGCTCTTTAGAGCCTCCTCAGAGGAGCTGTAACAGCATCAGCCGCTGGGAGACAGTGGAGCGGTGCTGACCAAGGAAGCTAACAGGGTGTGTTTACATCTATTTGCTATGCTTGTCCTTCCTTCTGTCAGATGGGGGTCTCTAGTTCTGCTTCTCCTGCTCTTTTCCTTCTTTGGAAATTGGCGTGGGCCCAAAAAGAAAACCAGAGTGAAAAATCTGCCTCTGCTTTAAGGTTTTGCATAAAAATAACAGGCAAACCCAAATGTCCCAGATATTCATAACAGCTAGCACTGATTTAAATTATGGTACAAATTTACATCTTCAAAACTTACATACTTTAGTTTGTATTTAAGGCTCATCAGAAACTTCCAATCTAAAGCAAATGTAAATACCTCAAAGTTCTGATGTAAATCAAAATCTGAACTGACAGCTTGTAATGTTTGGAGCATGTGGGGTTTGTTGTGTATATAGTAAAACCTGTTAAGACCTAGGCCTGAATCCATGGTTTCTGATGTAGACAAATCCATGGTTTCTGATGTAGACCTTCGGTATTTCTTATTTATCCTGATAATCAGTCTATTGTGTCCTCTTTCCCAGCATCTGAGTGAACAAGTTCTCTAAGTAGGAAACCTTTCCCCCTCACACTGCAAAAGCCAGTTATTTTTTTATCGCTGTCAGTGCAATTTTGGAGTTACACACATGCACGGAAGGCTCCTAAGAAAGTTTTCAGAAGTAGCCTCAGAAAGAGAAAGTTTTCAAGAGAAAGTTTTCTAAAGTAAGTTCTCAAAAGAAGCCTCAGCAGGTCATGCCCTTCCTATATCCAATGCAGATGACTGCTCCCTCCACCTAGCCTATGTGCATATTATCAAGCACATGGACCATTTCCACAGCCTTACCTAGTATGACACCCCTACTTATGTCTGAAAGCATGCTACAGTATCAGCTATGGTTCGCCAGCTCTCTCTGGACACAAACGTGTGTGCTCCATCAGAGAAAAGCTTGTTTAGGAAACATAAGCCTGTTCAACTGGCAGATGCAAACCACTTCAAAAATTCAGGGAAGATAGCAGCACATGCAAGCTGTTGGAATGCCATTACACTTGCTAACGCTTAAAGTCTGTTGGAGGCAAAATAGTTACTGTTAATAAAGGGACTACTGTATTCCTACCTCAGCTCATATTATCATGAGCACACAAAAGATATGAAGAATTAGGGAGCAGTATGCCAAAGGCAGGCTGAGGCAGGCTGCTGAGGGGCTCTCAACCATGTGCTGGCTAACCAAGAGTTCTACCAAGCTGCAGCATATAGGGTATGACTGCTGTGCTGCAACAGCTCAAGAAGTCACTTCAGAAATACTTCTTTGTCTCCAACATTCAAAGATTTTTAAGGTTAGTCAGAGAAAAAATCAGTTACCTCACAGAATGGATGGCTAGCTCCTATTTCTTGATATCCTTACTTTCTTTCTTGCTTCTATGTCCCTCCTTTCAAATTAGACAGCAAATCTTTCTGATCAGAAGCCATATAAACCCCTACGATCCGTAAAATCACTCAGAAATGACATGCAGTCCTTGGGGTTTAATACAATACAGTAGATTTCATAAACATTTACCTGTAATGATTACTTCTTAGAGACTCATTTAAGAGGCTGATACAGAATTTTCAGGTTTGTTTCCCAAGAGGAAAAGGGGACATGTTTTGTCAAAAAAACCAATTCCTTAGAAGCGACTTGGTCTTCTCCATTCCATATTATTAGTGTCTCAAGTTTTAGTTTGGATTAAAGGCATGTTGAAGAAATGGTGTGTTATTAATTAAAAGATCTTTGGAAATAGTGCAAAATTATGATTATGCTTGACCTCTAAACAGATGCCAAGTGCAAAAAATCTCACTATACTGCTCATAAAAAGCTGTTTTTCAGGGAACTTAATGATGGTTAAATGACAACTAAACCCACAAAATTACAGGTGTTTACAAACATGCTTACCTTGAAGGGACAAGCAATTTATACTGCAATATTTCACCTGTGTATACACATTTGCAAGACAAAATACTCTTCCCTTCCACCTTCCCCAATTACTGGGAAGATGAAGTTTTGCAGAATTCCTTTGTGAAAAATGGTGAATGTTATGCATAACTTTATCTTTTGTCCTTTTCCTCAGATTTCTAAAATTCTTAGTCTACTCTTGCTTGTTAATGGAGCTAGAATGCCATTTGTAGAAATGAAAAACCCTTAATTAACCACAGAAGTAGTTTTGTGCACCCTTGACTGCAGCAGCAGTCTCACAGTGCCTTCCTGTCAGTGAACCTCCACTCATACCTCTCAACGTTCCTCAATGCAGAAACCAGTGAGGCTGTTCAGTTTTATTTAACTGCTGCTCCAACAAGCACATGAATAACTGAAAGCCCATAAAACAAATACTGACAATTATAGCTAAGCTTTGTACACCATGAAGTATTTGTACATCGCTGGCAGCGACACTGATGACTGCTGTTTGTCGATGAGAATGCAGCAGGGAATAAAAATGATTTCTGAACAGAAAGTTGAAAAATGCATAAAGAATGGCAGATTTTCTTTTGAGATGTACTATGGAAACACACAAAACTTTTCGGACCTATAGATTCCTGCAGTGCCACAGGAATAGTTTTTAAACTAAAATAACCCCAGTGATATTAACACCTGCACTCCTGACAAACACAGGTGAGCAACTCAATGGCAATTCTTTTTGTCAAAATGCAGAAAAAAGCTGATTGGAACCATATTAATAAAAGTGAGGTGAGAGAAAGAAGATCCTCTCCCTTTTCCTTTGTCCTCTTCACATCAAGAAGAAGATTATGTTGTCAAGCTGAGAACAAGGGAAAATATGCCTCAATTTCAGCTTGGAACTGTGTCATCTCTTGGGATTTACAGCTGTCACATTGGTTTGCAGACTGCTAACATGGTTTTCTAGGAGCCTGTGGATCCCTAGTGGATCCTGAACCTACACTGAAGGAAAAACATAGCTAAATCATTCTTAGCCACTTAGTAAAACCATGCCTATTGAGTAGGTAGGCAGCCTCATTTCTACATTTCTCTGTGCCAGAACAAGATGCAACTTGGTACACAGTGTTTTTGTCTATTGTTTACCATCTTAGTCAGGGCTGTTGACACATCCACGATCCTTAGGCAGTTCCCACATAAGGTCTTAGGACTAGGTTATGTTATTTTACTTTTGTTATGGTAGCAAAAATAGACTAAAATATACCTAAAGCCGAAGGTCAATTATTACAAGTAGATTTTTGAAACTGGCATGGCACATCAGGTTTAAAGTATTATGCTTGAACTTGGTAAATGATATCGAAGGTACGAGGTGGGAGGTAGTAGTGCACACAATAGACAGCCAGGCTTGGGAAAAATCTCATAATAGTTTAGGAAGAGACAGACCTGTTTTTTACCTCTTCATCTAATCACTCTAAATATTGTTTTGTTCAGAAGCATGCAAGCAACTTTACATTATCACACATTGGTTAAAAAGCCATGCGTCAAAGCTGGCAAGGTAATTAAGCTCTGCACTGTTACAGGTGTAACAGATAGCAGCCTCTTCAATTAATGATGCTGCCTGAGGCATGAGTTATGATTCCACCACATTCTTCCACAGTCCATAGACCTTCTTCCTACTGTATATCTTCACACTTCATTTTTCTACAGTCAGATCAGTCCTATTGAACTGAGAGTATGAAAAATGTTGGTCAGATATGAAAAAGTTGAGGCAATCTGATGGATTTGTAATTGCTTAGGAGCTCATCCAAGCCTCTCTGAGATGGAAAGGCTACCAGGAGGAGCATAGGATAAGCATCTTGCATTTTAGTTCAGAAACATCAAATTCACGTTGAAACAATGGATGAAAAATATACAAAGAAAAGGGCAGTGAAAAGAAAAAAGTAACCAGCTTCAGGAATTAAAAAAATACCCTGCAGGTTCAAAAGTTTCTTTACAATGACCAAGGAATTCTATCAGACCTAAAAAAAATACTGTTCACCTTTTCCCCCTTAAAATTCCCTTATGCCTTTCTCATTTATTATCCTCCTAATGGCCTTCATTTCATCTTTTTACTGTTAACTGTCATGGCAGTGACATGGAACAGATCCAGACTGTTCTGAGCACTGTACAAACACAAGGCAGGCAACATGCTCTTCCCAAGAAGCCTATGAACATTTTTTCTCCCAAGTTTATCCACCTGCATTTGTCTGACACTCATTTGTAATGTTAAAAGAAAAATGTAACAATAGATTGAAGTTCTCACCATTTCTGCTAAAGATAAATACAAGAACATTCCAGCTGTAACAGTAAAAATCCAGTTTTGAATGCATGGTTCAGCTGATACAGAAAGGCCAATATAAAGTCCTAAGAATGCTGTTAGTGCACTTATAAAATTCATCATAATTGCAATCTTTGTGGGGATCCCTGTACTTAGCAGCACAGCAAAGTCACCTGCATAGAGGAAAAAAAGACGGAAAATTTATTATTTAGTTGATAAATGTATTTTTAAGGCTCTTTGTAATAAAACATGAAGGAAAATAAATAAGATATGCAGAAAGATTGTGAATGATGGAGGACTGCCCTCAGATTTCTGTAGAATTAATTATAAACTCATCCTGTGTGAAAAACCCGAAAACCCCATATTGACTTGCATTTGTTTAGCTGTTCCTAAAGATAGCAAACAGTATACAGGAGTGGCTTTCTGTTAGTTCTGGATGTTCTGTGACATTTCCAACTTGGATACATGCAAAAGTGAAGTCACATGCTTTCCCAGAGTTTCTAAATCTTTCTCAGCTGGGAACTTGCCAGTTCAATTCATGTGAGTATGTCTGCAGTATGGTCTGTGAGTGTTTTACAGGTGCTGCAAGTCAGAAAAACCTATGCCAGTATGATTCCTCTTTAATTCCACTGATTTCAGGCCTATTTAGCTTTGGCAAATCGTACATCAGAGCAGATTTTTCTTCTAAAATAAAAAATCCCACAACAGGTCCATGGTAAAAGATTTTTGAAGCTCTTCCCTGTGAGTGTAGAAATGTCACTTTAACACTGGACCGCTATTGTCGCAAGATTAAGAAGGTCTGTCTTTGGAGTTGGCTGTTCAGTATTCTGGTAAATTCTTTGATATGCAAACAAGAGTTTTAAGTTTCACAGCAATTCTCCACCCCACATTTTTATTTGGGGTAGTTTTCTACATACACAGGGCATGAAATCTTCATTCATTTAAGAATAGAAACGAGAACCTGCAGTTCTTATCTCAAACTTGCCAGCTTATATATGTCTATCAATGCAACATCAGAAACAGCTTGAGCCATACTGAAACATTTACCACAAAGAGATAATTGAGGGCAATGTTCAATAGAATGATCTTCTTGTCCTGTCCAATAGTAAAATGGGTCATATATCTTCATTTATTATCTTTTTATACTTAATTAGCAGCGGAAATGAGGGTAGCATGAGGAATGCATTGTTAAATGGCTCTACTGCATATTAACACTCTTAGATAGCCCATTGTGTCAGGCATGCCTATGCGTACACATGGCTCTTGCTCACAGCTTTACTATTTTTTTGTCTGTATACATGAGAATAACGGGTCACTCCTGATCTGATGGCATTTACTTTTGGAGAAGGCAAGATGGGGTGGCATCCAATAACAAGCCTTCCCTCTTTTTCGTGAAGTGGTTGAAGAACACAGCCTCTATATATCCATCTCACATACTAATCTTCTAGCTCATGATGCTGTAAAGAAGAATTCCCACCAATGTCATACAGGAAAGAATTATTTGGAAAACATGGAACTACAAAGACAATCATGAGAAATGCAGATTATGTTTCTTACCCATTTCATGAGGAATTTCATGGCATAAAATAGCAATCGTTGTTGTCACACCTGCTTCTGTTGAGGATGAGAATGCTGCTCCTATTACCAAGCCATCAGCAAAATTGTGAAGACTATCACCCACCAGAACCATTATTGCTAACAAGCTAATTTTCTTGCCTAAGAAAAACAAAAAAACAAAAAAGCCCAGCATTTTTAACACAGATATTGTAATTTTTGCAATGTTACAAGTTATTTGGGGTTTTGGTGTTTTCACATATAACATTATAAAAAGTCATAACAATCAGAGAAAAATAGAGTTTATCTTGTTTGCTCTTATTACGTTTCCCATGGAAACAAAAAAGTAGGTGTAGAATATTTCAGAGGTGCAAGTACCAGGAAGTAGCTTCCTTATTTTTACTAGGTAAACTATTAGACAAAAAATAAGAATATGTTTTAAGTCCAGCCTCATAACATATCCTAAGGGTTCCCATTAATCTTTCTTTGGTTGCTGGAATTCATGTTTTCCTATATTTTATTTTTTTTTTAATTTAAAAGATGGGAATTTTCCCAACATTGCTTATAGAAATACATAGCTATAGTGAAGATGAATACTCGGTCTTATGCAGCTGATCATTTTAATACTGTAAAGCACGCTGCTACTGAGTAATATTTTCAGGGTCTGTTTTTTACGAGATTGTATTGCAGTGAAAGATAGAGATGAAAGGCAACAAGCCTCAGTGTATCCCTATTAATACAGCACTAGAGCACGCTCACTTCCAACCTTTGTTCCAGTCAGTGGCTGTTATGTTTATAGTACTCCTATCTGCATCATTCATGGATGCAGATGGCTGTTTTGATTCATACTGTCCTGTGACCTTGCTTTAATATGGAACAGTATATTGGATGTTCATCATTGGGCATCAAACATGAGTGGACAGATGCTACTAGTGATACTGATAACAAGCTAGCGAATTATGGACCATCTCTCTGTCCACCCTGTAACACAGACAATTGGGTAACATGCTGAATGGATTCATGGGGAGGGATTTTGCCGCCTCAGGTAGCAAGGAGGCTCCATTCACTGGCTCAATATCTAGGCTTAGCAACATATAGTTGGCTCCCCTACCTTGTACATTGTTCTAATAATTTTATCCATAATCTTATAAGCAGGACCTCCAAACTCATCCAGCTTCCCTCTGTACAGTATGGACATAACACTTTTGTGGCTGAAGAAACAGGGTCATGATTTAGACCCTAAACATGTATTTTCTTGACTTTTGGTGGCCCCACACAGACATAGTATGACAGTCTAAGGAGCTAATGTGAAGCTGCGCAGAACTGCCTGAACATAGTTATTACAAGGTTTCACTTCAGTAATGTTTTTGCAGAGATGACCATTTTATATTGATGGGGGAGACTTTTTTCTTACAGAAACTGGCTAGAACTGAAGTCTTCAGACTATTATAAAAAAGCACACAGCACATAAAAGCCTAACAACTGTATTCAGAAAATCCTTCCTAGTTGCCTGGGAGCTCTGTGGGTTCAGAAAAATTGGCAGGCTTGTTAGATTTTCCTGCCAACTTACAAAGCTGGAAGTGGATGTCCCCAGTTTACACAGTTCTTTCTAAACACTATGGGCAGTTTATAATCAATAGTGCAGCACATGAATTACATAGAAATAATAGATTGCTGCATTAGATTAAGTTTGTGATTTGTAATAAACACTGGCAAGGACAAAATTGTGGCCTGCCCTAAGATATTATTAGTCTGTTTTATTCAAGTATTTGATTGTTGAAGAAGATATACCACAGTTACTGGAACTTACTCCAGTGTGTTGTTTATAATATAACATAGGGATCAGGTTAACATTATGGAGCAACTGCAAATGTAGGCTTTGTGAACTTACTTGACTGAAAGTTAAGATGATGCATATATAAACAAAACTGAATGTTTATCTTCATTTACTTTGAGGGTATTGTAAAGGAACTTTGTTACTAGCAATTATCACATGGCACTATACTGCAGCAACAGTAAATATTAACTATGAACTTACTACCTTATTTCTACAAAGACGACTCTTCTTAAACAATCCTGTGTTTATTTTTGATAATTTTCTCTAATTAATTTGGTGATCAGAGCTCATAGCAAATTCTGTTTCATAATTTTCGTAAAGCTGATGGGTACAGGACCTCCGCCATAGATTAAGCTTTTTAAACATTGAATAAAAGTTTAAAGCAAACATCCATAAATAGGTCCTTTCCTCAATGTTTTTATTACTTATAGAGCAAAAATAGTTCTAGTTAATGTAAAGTCTCACTGAGTATGCCAAGCATATAATGCTAATGTTTAATCTTTTCAGATATTGGTAGAACAAGTATGGATAAATGAGGAGGAGGCCACTAACACATTTTTTTCTTCTAGTAGCTTCTTGCTTTCTGAATTACTCATTGGCTATCTAAGGTGACAACTCATCTCGCAGTTTTACTTGACATGCATTTACAGAGAAGTGTGGCACTTCTGGAGATGTCAGGCTCTGCCTAAGAGCTGTAGATTGCATTCTGTTTTGGGGAAAAGAAACACCTAAAAGTTGAATTCAGTACCAAGGTACCTAAGTAGGTTTATACATTTGGCTATCCATAAGAACTTCAACAATACAAACTTTTGAATATATTTCTCATTTGAATACACATTCTCGAAAAAGTCCTCCTAAAAAACAATGCCCCTTCCCTAATATGCTCTCTCTCACCGATTTCTAATATAGAAGTAAAATTGGGGTATGAGATAAAAACGGAACCAAACAAAGAACATCATTACTGAGAAACTATCCCAAATTTAGTTATGCAGGAAATTCAGTTATTTGGAACAAATAACACTGAGAACATCAGAAATCTGTTTGTGCTTAGCAGGTAGTGGTGATTGAACAGAATGGACACATCTAGAGAGGGACTAGATAGTCACATTGAAACTGGCACTGGACTGTGTACTGCTGGATAGGTGAGACTGAAGCAATGGAAATCCCAGTTTCAAAAGCCTCAGAAATGGAGTGCACCAGAACAAAGAACATTAAAAACTTAGAAGATAATGACATTTTCAAATAAATCAAACTGATGACCTGAAATCCAAGATCATAAAATAAAGGGGAGTTGATTATAGTAAATAAATTGATTTCAATTAAAATGAATGACTACAACTCAATGAAATTTGCCAAGTTCACACAAGTACAGTCAAAGGCAGTTTGGTTTATGCTCTTTTTTCCCGGTTTTTAGAAGAGGCAGCAGCAAGACAGAGAAGAACTGCTCTGAAGCTCTCTGGAGAAAAGAGATTATCCTAAAACTGAGAGCCATCATGCTCCCATAATTCCATACATGTAATAAATAATTATTGGTTTTAAAAGGCTATTGCTTTACCATGTAAGAGAAGAAGGAAGCAGAATTATATTAGTACAGCAAGCCAACAAACCCATCATTTCACTACTTTCAGAAATAAAAGCCCTAGCAAAGTTTATGATTATAAAAATCTGGTTTGCATTAGACTTTGAATATTTTCCTTTAAGCAAAGGCTATAGAAAAATAGTATGCAACAGTGAGTAAACAAATACTAAAGCATGAACGTTATAAGATTAATAAAATTCACAATTACAGGGCTGGCAGCTGAAAAGATCTTCAAGCAGAGATTAAATTATGTAGCCAGGCACCATCAGAGGTGGTGATGTAGTACATAGCAAAGGCAAAGCTAAGCCAGCTTCACACTTCCAATTCCATCTTAGGGCTGAAGATTTTTCCTGCAACTTCTCTAGTCTTTTTGTTGATACTAACTTTTTTTGCTGATGGCCTTACTCTGTGGAGGATCTTCAGCAGACTCAGAATCTTCTGGGCTTCTCTAGTTAAAAGCAAAGATAATAGATCAGTGTTAAGGGGCTCTTCCAGCTGCTGCTATAAATATAGGAAAATATCAAGTAAGTTCAAGCTTTTTGAATTAAAGATAGTAGCTGTTATTTGGATAGATATAACTAGAATAATTTATTGAGCACTGGCAGTGTGATTGATACTTCAGAAACACACAAAAAAGAAATCTCGCTTGCCCAGAAAAGATTACAGTTTAATTCAGGTAGGAAGACAGACATTCATAAGCACTGTTGTAACCCAAGAAAATCATGCTTCTGCTTGAATATACAAAAATGTGAGCCAAGCACAGAACTGAAAAGGACATTACAATTCAAATTGTATGTTTCGATTTTGTTATGACCAGATAATGGTAGTTTCCTGATGGATAGGGCATCTAAAGGATTTCCAAGGAAAAGCAGGTAGACATCAGTGTCTGGAGTTCACCTACTTCACAGTTACTCTGTGAAAACACAAGACTAAAAAAGATGATCATAAGTAGGTCTCACACCCCATTAAAATATAGATTTTTTTATTTCTTCTGGGTGGTAAAACCCCCAGTGCCTTGCCTTGTGGCCTTTAGTTAGGGCTTTGTCTTGGTTGGCATCAGGCATCACTGGCTGGGCATAGAAGCTCATAAGTATATATCCCTGCAATGGGTGAGTGAAGAAAGAGAAAGTACCTTTGCTGTTATCCTAGAGATTTGATGCATTAGCCCTAATATTCAATTAGCAGAAACTGCAGCTGTGGGGAGAGAAGAGAGAACATGAGGAACTTCTCTCTCCCTGTACCTCCTGGGGGCTTTTCCTTTTGGTTAGACAAATAATCAGAAATTTCTGTAAGGGTGAGATAAGCCAGAAAACCTTATTTGCCAGAAACCAGAAAAACTGAAGCTATAATCACTACCTTTTCTTTTACTGGCCATAAAAGCATATTAAAACGGTTATGACAGCCAGTAAAGAGTCAACATCAGCATGAAAGTGCTTTGTCAGGGACTGCAGCCACCACTCCACAAACTGTAGCAGAGCTGTGTACTAGTGGCAAAACAGAATATGTTTCTCTGCTGGTATTGGCTTGGTTGTGATGTGAGGTATGTGCTGTAGCAGCATGAGGGAAAGGAAAGGATTTAGTTTTTAAATTCTACATTTTAAAGGAAAAATTAAAGTCTTTCATTCCCATGACTTCAGCCAGTCATATGAATTCCAGTAATTGCTCCACTTCTCTTATAATATTTATTCACATGCCACTTCTTTGAACTCTGAGTCAAAACTGCAAGACTAATCACTGACCTGAAGGATTTATAGGCTTTTCTTAGTCAACCAGTGTTTGTCTTACTATTACTCACATGATTCTGAAAAATTGGCCACTCTTGTACAAACTAGCTAGACAAGGCGAGTTCATGTGATCTGCACAGAGTATTACAGGGATCTTGCAGCTGAGAGGAATGACAAGGTCGTTCTTTATCATAAACAGGAAATTATGACGTGGTTCACAAATTAGTAAACATCTTTCAATGGCCTGCTGCGCTGCATTCAATTGAGGGTTCCCCAACTGTATTTGAAAGATTAGCAGAGCCTCATGACGTTCTTGTCTGTCACAACTGCGTTAAGTAAAATGGAGATCACATTATAGTAGATCTCTGGCAATCCTGATTTAAATAACCAGGAACCTACGTATCTAGATTCTACACATAAAATGAAGAGGTTTGATGGAAAAAAAACAACAAACCAAACCCAGGTTAACAGGTATGAGGCAATTTACTTTGCAAAGTTATATCTGTCTGGATACTCTCCACCAATAGAAAATTATGTAATTTCTTACAGGTAAGCACTACTCTCAGAGATGCAGCTTGTTTTTGTTACTCTTCAAAACTGTGGAAAGTGCCCAAAAACATTCCAAGATAATCAGTTCACTAACTGTGCACTTTACTCTTACTGCAGAAAATTCTGAAGTTTTTCCTATGAGAGAATCTGCTCTTACATACGATAAATTTTAAAAAGAAGGGAGAGGAAAAATCTCAAAATTTAATCAGCAAGTGGTAGAACAGGAAGCGTATAGTTATAACGATATGACACACACTTAAGAAAAGTTATTGTAAAAATCCTGTTTTAAAAATCATTGTAAAAGCTCATTATAAACTTCAAAACCTTGAGGTTCCTGACAATCATGTCATGTAATAAAGGACAGATCAATAAAGACTGAAAAATAATACTGATTCATGACATTAACTTGGTTCATTTTTTGAGGAACAGGAAAAGAAGGATATACAATCAGGGAAGTATGTCATATTTGTAACCTACCAACTGTATGGCTGAAGTAGATTTCCCTCTGCCTGTATGTTCATTTAATTCAGATTCCACTGGAAGATCATGGGAATGTCCCCAGTGCCCATTAACTAAAGAAAAGCCCTGCTGAATGAAGATGCTTTGCAATTAGTTCTGAAAGCCAGTGAAGAGAGGTGCAGTCTTTTTAAGGCTTTTGTGAAAGCTTATAATTATAAGAATTAGTTTTAACAAAACAAACCCTATTGAAAAAGAAAGATTGTTGGCTGGCATCAACATTTCCTAATGCTTTTCTGGTTGGAAAAAAAAAAAAAGCCTGAACAGGGAATCAGATAAATCAGTGACATTTGGAATACTTCGATAAAACATACTTTATATTAAAACTGAAGATTAACATTTGAAGCTGAGGTGGATATAAAAAATAATTTTGAGAATTCATACAGTTCTCAGTAGAACAAGTCTGAAAATTTGTGGAACGATGATAGAGCCCTTTTTTCCAAATGAGTAACAAAAAGGACTATTTTTTACCAAACAAGCAAAATATCACCATCATCAAAATATTCTCATTCTATTAATCTCACATGATATTCTTATGGCTGAGTCATAGATAGTGGGGGGACTCATTGCTATGTATCTAAATCAGTCCAGTCATTAGACACTCTAGGTAAAACAGAACAAGCAAAGGTTTAGCCTTTTTTATAGCCTCCCATGCTAAGAAACTTAATGAGCCATCACACTTTGTGTTACACTATATCCTTGTGCGTAATCATATTTTCAGGCACCAGCCACACTGAAATACAGTAATAGAATTACTATAAGCAAGGCAATGAGCAAGGAGATATTAATATAAGATTAGGTCCTACTGACAGCAACATGTATATTGGATTTTCAGATAAATTGGGATAGGGGTCAAAACCAATTTGGAAATTTAAGACATCATTCTTGAAATTATCTTATGCTTACTTCTGGGTCTTCCTCCTCTTCGAACATTGCCTAGAGTAAACAACTGTCATTGCTGTTTCATACGGATACATACTCTTCACCTACTCCAGTGCTAGTCATAAAAACATGCTTATGGAACACATTTAGACAACTGCTCCCTTCTTGAGTCATAGACATATAGAACACATTAATGAAGCATACAAAATCCACAGAGCAAAGAAAAATAGAAATCAAATATCAAGCTGATAACACCACTTTGGAAAGCAGTCTTTAAAGCTTCATTTAACTCACACAAATTATAATTTTTTTCTACAATCATTTTATCATTTTTTGCACTGTAATATCTGAAGAGAAAAGACATTTTTAATGGATGAACTATAAAAGCTTTACCTGGTCACGTGGTGTTACCAGAAGAAAGAAACATTTTTCTATCAGAAAAAATCCATGAATTCCTCCAATCATTCCCAAAAGTTTCCAAATATATTCTTTCCCCTCATAGAAATGTTCTACCTCTTGCACTTCATGTTTATGTAAACCAAGAGTCTAAAAAAAAGAGATAAAGTAAAAAAAATTAAAATGAAAATCCTTTAATTTTTGATAATCCATAGTGTGCTAATTCAATTTACTATCAACATTTTCTTCTGCTTTCTCTTTCAAATTTAGATTTTGTTTTGAGCTAATCAGCTGAACAGTAGATGAATTAAATGAATTATTAGGAGCCTTTGCTAACTTCATCATCTTGCAGTGATATCTCTCGTTTTTAGAGACAATTTTATGAAATTGCCCTTTACATATGTATAGATATATATTTAGCATATTTTGTTTTCAGTACATTGATCTTTAAATTCTAAAAAGTTAATTTCATCATCTTCAGTTGTAAAGTTCATATTGAAAAGAATCCAGAAAGCTTGCTGCTGGTGGGTGTGCTTCTGTTTTACCTCAGTGGCACAGGATGGCAGCCCTCCTTTGCTCTGAATGTGGGCCTTTTAAAGGCTACTGGCTCCATCACTTACAACTGATGGAGAATACTTTCACACTCAAAATGTGTTTCTAAATAGCAGACTTTTGTCTGACATTCACTGAGAGTTGCCTTCCTTAAAACACTCTCTCAGTTCTGTTTCCAGAGATGGCACATTGAGTGCAAAGAACATTTTGACGAGAATCTCAAATGAAGGTGTGAAGGTCTCTCTCAACAGCCACTTGAAACCTACTCGTAACAGTTGCATCATTTCAGATGAGACTCAGTCAAAAATAAATGAATATACCATGGAAAATTTGGGTTCTGTTTTACACACTATTCTATTCTTAAAATTTATTTAATTAATTGAGGAAGTTATCATAGAACTCATTTTATTACAGCTCTAGGCAGCAAGATTAATTAGGCTAATAACCCCTGGTTCTCTGGAACAATACGTAGAGGGGACTGTGGATTCCTCGTACAATCTTTGAACAATTTCTCATAAGATGCATTGCAGAACCTGCCTCATTAAATAATTTAACATATCTGGAAACACAACTTGCACAGGACTTGTGGGTTTTCTGGAAATTTTTTCCGAAAATAGGAGCTTTGTTTTCTCTGAATTCATTACTCATTTGTTTCTGCTTCTTACTACTTGGAATCTGTCTCTGAACTACAAAGTGCAAATGTATTTGAAATGCTGGGTGGCTGGTTCACAGATTTCATGGAAAGCTTTATTTTTAAACAGATGAGTATTAGCCAGGTTTAAACTAAACTTTTCTCTGTGTGTGTGTTGTGTGTATGCATGTATATGTCAACCTTTTAAAAGCATGGAAGGGTGTGTTACCTACCTGAGGAATAAGGTGTAGCAATGCATCTCCAGAAAGAGTCCCAACAGCCAAACCAACAAACAGCTGTAAAATGAGTGTATAGATTTCTTGGCAGGAGTTAAATAAAATGAGGGTTGTACCAAACATAGATCCAATAGTAATAAGTAAAACAGCAAGAGTGCTGTAACCATATTCTGTAGGAAAAAACAAATGAAACAAAACAAGGGCACCTTTTAATCATTCAGTATTTCTATTTGTGTCTGAGTATTTGGTTTTGTAATTGTTTCTGAGGCTGTGTTTTGTCACCTCTGCGTACAAGCACACATTTTTCTACTCATTTCTGATAGAGGTTACAGAATTGGAAGCTTACATAACACTCATTTTTTTCATGCTTTACAGGCAATACTGTCTAATGTTTCCAAATTTCAGACCTCAAAGAGCTAAATAGACTGTTCAGATTACAGACACTCACAGTCGCACAGCGACTGGTCTGCCTTTGTTTCCTCTCTCAACAGATTTATTGCTTGTTATTCTATGTCCTCATATGCCACACCTGTGTATCTTTACTGTCAACACCCCTTTCTTAATGAAATCCTGTTCAGTAAGCAAATCAAAGCCTAAAACCTCAGAGGAATGTAGGCATCTAATTTAGGTTCTAAGCATACACATTTTTGTCAAAATTATGTTTACAAATGTGCTGTGGACATACACTCCTTTAGTTACTACATCAGGACCTATTTTCCCATGTTACTAGGACTTTTGGTAGTTATTCTTGTAATTCTTTAGAGTTGCACACTGCTCACATTTCCAGCTTTTTGCATGACATGAATCCTGTTTGATCTGTATGGGAGTCTTATGGTGGAGGTAAAACACTGATGAGAAACAGACATAAAGGAACTAATGCCTAAATATTAAAAAGCGTCACTTAATGTTTCACACTTCAGTAGTACTGCAAGAGCTCAACACCTCATAAAACCAGACAGTAAATTTCACAGACTGCACACCCAAATACGAGAGTATAGTAGATATTTATGGAAGGTCAGGTCTTCGTGACTTATCTAAAAAAGCACAGTCTGCCAGTAAAATAGAACTGAGAATAAAATTAATGAGCCTGTGCTCAGTTTACTAGGTCACACATAGGTCAAACACGAAGTTCTTTGTCTCTCTAAAGCCAGCAGAAGTGTTCCTGTGGTCGTAGAAACCCTCCTTTGCCAAAACAACGCAGGGAAAGGACTGCAGAAAGGGCTCTTACTAATTCCATTCTATGTTTGTGTATAGCCCAGCTTTTCTCAGCTACACATATTTCTCACCTTTATGAGATCACTAAAATGTCATCAATGGTCTGATGGCCTTAGACTTGGGAGAATCTCACTCAACTGTGAATTTGCTGCGGACCTTGTATATGATCTAAATAAGTTATTTCCTTTCTTTGTCCTTTGATTCCTCATCTGAAAAATAGGCATATCTGTGTAGCATAGAAAAGATAAAAGTGGTAAAGACTGCAAGGTGTTCAGGTAATGAGAAGAAAGATAACATAAAAAAGACTGCTGCCTTCTACAGAAGCATAATGATTCTTCCTATTCTGCATATTTCTTTCTCCTCTAACAATATGTGGGATATCCACAAATGTCCTTACATGCCCTTATCTTTTCTTTTTTTTTTTTTTTAAATTTGTACTCATAGTTTGTATATTCTATACACCACGGAATGATAACTCAGCTCATTCTAATGAGCCGCTTAATATATGTAGCTTAAACTACAGGTAGAATTTAGAAATGGAAAGTGCTGTTCATAAAGATCTTCAGCCAGCAGGATGTGGGGAATACTTACTAGCTCCTAAAATATCTAGTCATGTACATATTAGGATAAAGGTACTGAAGGCATTGATTTGTAGCCTGAAAGTGCTGTTCTAGATGCAGGTAATTATGGTTAGATGCCCATTCCTTTTTGTTCAATCCCAGCTCCCCAGTCACCCACCAGAAATTAAAGCCCCCTGTAATACACCAGCACATCAAGGTTTCTAACCATTTGCCAGATATGGCTAATTTAAAGTAAAAACAAAACTAGGAAACACATTAAAAAGCCCTTAGGTCAGATCAAATTCATATTGATTTTCAATAGAGGGGACTAGAGACTGGTTATAGGAAAAGTTGAATCCGCAGACAGATGAGGCAGAAATCCCTGAAGCAGTAGCATGTGAGGACTACAAGAGCAACTGGAAACAACCTGATTACACTGTAACTCTGTTCTTGTTCCAACTCTGTCACACAAGTCTTAATGCCCATGTGACTGGTTTTCTGATTGTTTTTCTCCCCACAGTAGTACCCCCAAAGCTCAACTGCTGTAAAATATCACAACATGGAAAAGCAGCAACATGCACACAGGACTTATCTATATCAAGCATTTGCCACATTATGGTATAAAATGCTAGCTAACATGACCTTGAAACTATATGTAAGAGCAATGTAATGATTCCACCATAAGCCTAGTGGAAATTTCACAAAACAGGTCTTTACTGCACAGCAATCCATTCATATGGACCTGTCATGTCTCACCACAAGCAGTTCTCCAAGAAATTAAGAAAATAAAGCCATTGAAATAGAATTCTGTCCAATACAAATTGAGACCATTGGATCCTCTAGCTTCTCAATATAGTACTGTTATCTGACATGTATGCTATGAAATTACAGAGTTCATAAATTAGAGAGCAAATAGATCTCATCATGCTTTGGTTTAAGTTTATTAATGAATGAAATGCCTCCAGAACTTCAGTCCCTGCATCCCTTTATCTGAATTTTCACAATAGTTTCATAGTTTACTGGTAAGAACAAAACTCACTTTCCAGAGTTGTTGGTGAAAGCTTTGTCTTCTTGGAGTCAGGAAGCTGACATGAACAACTTAATAGTTGCTGAATGATAGCTGGACTGATTTGCTTGAAGTGGTCCTTAGAAATGGAGGAAGAACTGTTTCTTAAAAATATCTTCACCAGTTCATTGGCAGAGAAACAAACCTATGCGGGAAAGTATATACAGTTACTGAATATGTTGCATATACCTGCATCTGATGTTGAGGTTAAATATGAAATCTTATAACAGTGTTATATAGCCTAGAAATACATGCTATATAACACTGCTTTTTATATATATATATATATATATATATTCTATATACACAC